>JAVKPL010014162.1:0-83553 GCA_032173675.1 Gastrolobium villosum
CATAATCGATATAACGGTGAGATTGGTTGGTAGTAACTTGGTAGTAACGTAATTTGGTTGTTACAACATCATTCACCGATTATTTTATATTATAATTTATAAGTGTTTAATAATTTTTATTTTTATTTTTCTATAACCTGGAAACGGGAGGTATCCCATTCAACCTCATCCGAAAGCTATCCTTCATTGGTAGGCCGAGTTCATCGAGCTTCATCACCGGAGAAATGATGAGACTAATCCTCCATTCGAGGAGAGAGACGTGTCCTCCGGCCCTTAAAGATTTTCCAAGAATTTTCTTGAGGTAAGATTTTAACCTTAACTCAAGCAAAAATTAAGCTACTTTTTGGGGGTTAATTATAACATATATGTACATGTTTGAATTGATTTTTTTTAAAATGATTTTTTTGACAATTTACCAAGAGAACTTAAACAATAATTATTTTCATAAAAAAAAAAAACTAATACCGCATTAAGTGATGCTTTAAGTCATTTATCATATAAGCTGCTTTCCCTTTATTTTAACTAGCCTTCTCCCTCTCCGCATCAGATCATGGACTTCTTTTGTAACAAAAAATAAAATAAAATGGAATCTGGTTTATAAATTAAAACATATTGATTACCATAATAAAAAAAATATTGATTAGTTGGAATTACCAAGGAATACGTCATTAAATACTTTTGAAAAAGAAATAATGATATACACTAAGTTTATACAAATAATATACACTAAAGTCAGCTACAATATATATTGTTATATTTTGGGGACAGCAATGTACAGCCCAATAGGCTGGTACGTTTATCTTGGATCTAGTGCCTTTTTCAAGGTATCTATGAGGGAGATTCCTTTGAGCCAAACAGATCACTGTGCAAAGAATACTATAATGGCGTTTAGCCAAAGGGGTGTGTGTGCACAGTGACAGCGTAATAGTAAAAGAGAGAGCGTACCGTACCTTTAGGGTTTACCTCGTATTTATAGAGGTTACCTGTGGGTAGCGTGGATGAGCCTTTGGTGCCTCTGATTGGAGCCTTGACCTATTTGATGAGTTGTCGCTGTGTTATCGAGTAAACATCCTTGATGGTTATCTATCCGAGTCAATACTTACTTAGATCTTGGATTGCCCCTTGTTGGGCCTATTATTTAATGAGCCCCTTTATATGGGTCCATAACATATATATATAGAGGATGGATATTTTTACTACCTAATTCTTCTACTACCAACTTACTATCTATCTAATCACCATTGAACCAAAGAGAGAGAATGCTAAAAAAATTTTGAAAAAAGAGAAAATGTTGATCTAATGGTAAGTTGCTAGTAGAAGAATATCCATCCTCATATATATATATATATATATATATATATAAACTAAAGTCAATTAATAATTAACATATATATAATTTTATTAAAATTTATATAAGTTCATAGATTAAAATATTATTTTATATATAGAATATTATTATGTCCGTAGATTATTGGTTTAATTTATTCAATTTGTGTAAACTTAATTTATGCAAATTTTTCTCCATTTAGCAGTCATTAGCTCAAGAATTGCTTTCGCTCGTTTTTAACATGGTTGGTTCACTTGGTTGCGTGATTGAAGATGGCACGGGTTCTATATTCTTTTAAGAGTAAATATTTTTTTTTTTTATATAACATAGAGTAAATATCTTTTTAGATCCTAACAAAAAGTACGGTCTCCATTTTAATTCCTTACAAAAAAATTTAGTCTTGGGCTCTCTAAGAAATTCAAAATGGACACATTTAGTTGAAATCATGGTCCCTCATAAATTCAAAAAAAAAAAAATCCACATTAGTCCCTCCAAAGGATTAAAATGGGTCCACTTTGAATTTCATAGGGATCAGATAACTAAGGGCGAAACTGGGTCGGGCCGGCCTATAGGGGCCTACGGCTCGGCCTACATCAGGCCATACCTGACCTAGTATATTTCATAAAATAGGTTGGACTTGGGTATTGAAAAAGATTATTTAATAAAAATGTCGAAGGCTCACTTTCACAATGTCTGGCCTATAAGCCTATAGGTCAGCCTATATTGTACTATTTATTTTAAATAAAATAAAATAGAATAAGTATGTCTTGAAGAAAAAATAAAAGATATAAATTTAATCAATAGCAATTACTTATAACTTAATTATATTCGAATATATTTTAATATAAATCTGACTTTATATCTTATGTAGGAGGAACCGACATCTCAACATGTTAGATTATGTATATGAATATATTCAAAGGCTTTTGGGAGAAGTTATATTTACTACAAGCATCATGATATGTTTGTTGGATTCATGTAGTTATTTTAATTTATATAATATGGATTTATTTGTTGAATCTGATGAAATAAATGTTATTTATTTTGACTATTTTGCTTTTGAAAGTGACTTAAATATAGGTTGTATGAGTTTTGTTGTGATTCATGATTCTGTTTGAACGTTGAAATTATGATTTTTGGTTTAGTAACAGAATTTGAGTATTTTGTAAAGTTGATTCATGGTTCTGCTTGGAAATTAAAAATTAACAGGCTAACGGGCTAGGCTAGGCCATTTGATTTTTTATAAACAGGTCAAGTCAGGTTAATAGTTAAACTCGTATTAGGCTTGAGCTAGGCCAAATTGAAAATTTTTAACATAGGCTTGGACTTTCGAGACAAAACTTGGCCCAACCGAGTCCACTTTCATCCCTACATATAACTAATTTCTTTGTGTAAGAGATTAAAATGAGAATCATGTGTTTTTTTTTTGATAGATCCTAAAGTGTATTTACATTTTTTTTTTAAGTTTCTTCAAAGTGGTTTAAAACTCTGATGGAGATACTATGGTTACAGAGTTATTAGTTTAATCGACGGATCACTGTTTCAATCTTATGGTAATTAATGAAAAACAATACTTAATTAAGGGTGTCGAATTAAACAGTTCCCAATTCGCGTATACTTTGATCGATGTTGTTTTATAGTCATCTATGAAGTGCATCCGTGATTTGATATTCCTAGTTTGAAAAACTATTTGATTTAATTTTATTTTGAGTGAAGTACTTTTTGCGTCACTAATAAAAAATACATTCTCACTTTATTCTCTTACCAAAAAAATAGTCCCGAGGTCTTAAAAATTTAAAGTAGATCCATTTAATTAAAATCGTGGTCACTTATAAATTTAAAAAAAAAAAAACCCACATTAATATTTCAAAAAGATTAAAATGGATCCACTTTGAATTTCATAGGAATCAAACAACTAATTCCTTTTGTATAAGGGGATAAAGTGATGATAGTATTTTTTGGTTAGGGATCCAAAAATAACTTTACTCATTTATTTTCTACCCATATACCATCTCTTTTCAATTTTATATGAGGGCCCACTTTTTAACTCTCTTCTACCATTTTTTATCTTAATCTTAGTTAATCAATTAATGTGGCTGCATCCTTCATTCTAGCACAGCATGAAGGTAGATTTATTTATTTAGGATTTAAAAGCACAGAGAGTAAAGCAGAACTTGCAACTTAACGATAGACAGGTAGTGGTGCCAAGCATGAGTCTTCCATTGAGAATTTAGAGAGTCAACTCATTGGTTCGGCGAGGAATGGTAATCGGTTGAGTGAATTCAGACTTGTACTTCCAAAGCTTGAATTCTCCCTTCACAAAATCATAGTAACCCCCCAACAGCCTTAAGTTATTGTTACTCATTTCTCTTTCAACATATGGATATGTCCGCAGATTCACTAACGAGTTATTCACTGACTCCTGCACATACAAGTCATCTAGTTTAAATAACTTCATTATGATTAATTATTAAACAATCTAGCACAGCTTGCAATGGTCATTAATTAATGTTCAAAACATGGTAGCTGAAAGGAAATTAAAATATATAACTGTTTTTCTTACTAAAAATAAAATATATATAACTGTTTCTGAGCTAACCTTTTCACAGAATTTGCATTGTTCTTCATAATAATAGCCTTCATATTCTTTTAGGACCTTTATTTTGGCAGGTAAACCAATTTTCACCCAGTCATCTATGAAATCACTGCACAATTCAGTTAAACCTTAAGAAGGCTTAAGCATCACAATTTGTTCCATTATATATGGACATACATTGTGCTCTTTATTTTAACTAGTTTTTGCCAAACAAGGAACTAGAGTAGTGAAGCTATATGTTATTTTTTAAAGAAATTAAGTCTTACAAAGGAGCAGAACCATCCTCTGGATGCTTCATGAGCCTTTGTATTCCAGCGCAGCTACTATGTCCAATGACCAGGATGTTTGGCACCTGTAAAAATATTTTATTATATTTACAAACTCTTATAAATTACTTATTTTATAAACTCTTACAAATTATTTATGTAGTATGGATAGTATTAGGGTTGTGCAAAATAATCAAAAAACTAAATCGAATCATGAACCAATCTGAACTACACTTAAAATAACCGGTTTTTAAAAATCAGTTAATGAACTGAATCGATTTTTAAAGAAATAGTTCATAAACCAAACCGATTTTTAGAATCGGTTCAAGAATCGAACCGTTTTTTGAACCGAAACCGAACTAATCTGTTTTTTATTACTTTACTTTTTTTCAGAATAGGGTCAACCCAAACCGGTTCCGAACCGAACCGAACCGTTTCAACTGAACCGAACTACTTCCGAACCGAACCAAATCGGATTTGAACCTAACAAAACCCAACCGGTTTTGAACCAAATCGAACCATTTTTTAACCGAAATGTTTAAACCAATTCGATTCGATTCGACCCTGCACATCCCTAGGTAGTACGTGCTATTTGAGTATGTATTACCCATAATCTATGAAGCACCGACACTTCAAAAACCCTGACGTGTCGTGTCCGACACTTCCCGACACTCTCGGACACTCCGACACTCCCCGACACTCCAACACGCATTATAGAAATTCAAAAAAAGGTTCAAATGTTGATTTGCGTTGAGTTTTTAGTTCCAACTATTAGATTCGTTGGATTACGATTATCATTTTATTGAGTTTAATATAAATATTTGGGATATGTTATGTTTCTTTGCAAAATTTTTGAATATTATAGGTTTAGATTCATTTTTTTGTTAAATTATTGAATATTAAATATAATATATACTACATAAATTAAAAATATTATTTAATATCAAAACGTGTCCTAACGTGCCGAGATCTAACATTTTTTAGAATTAACGCGTCGGAGTGTCGTGTCGTATCGTGTCACCTGTCCCGTGTCGGTATCGGTGCTACATAGCCCATAATACATAATATAATTTATAAAAGTTTATAAACAAAAAATTTATAAATATAACTAGTCCCTAATTTTGTATAGGATTTTATAAGAATTATGTTGTAGGAAAAATGTTTGTGTTATGTTATAGAGATTCGTTTTGCGTGCCAGATTTTTTTTTTTTTTGGTGTGGGCCCCACAAAATGTTGTGAGTGTAGGAATTTTTTTCTGATCATGTTAAATTATAGATGATAAACCCTTTTGTATATCTCTGAAAGATTCCTTTATGGATTATCAATCAAAAATCCAAAATGTAAGGAATTGAGTTTTGGGAAACTTTGGTGAGTTTATGAATAAAAACTAAGGGAAAACATTTTTTCATGTCGTAGGAGAATTGTTTTCTTTTATTAGTGACCCTTCGAATTTCGTGCAATATTTTCTTTTGCTTTTTTATTTTTTTAATAAATGTGGACCCCACATGAGATGTGTCTATAACATGAGAAAATTTTCTCATGCGACATTAGAAAATTGAAATCCAAAAACTAATCAATCAATAATCACCTCAAGAGCCGTGATAGCATACTCAATGGCAGCACCAACTCCACTGTACCTTAGCTGTGGAATAGATAGGACAGTAACAAATTTGATTATTAAAACTGTAATTTGAAGAAGAGATAGATAATTAATTTCAATATTAATGTAATTTGAACTTATGGAAATGCATATACTATATAGTCAGAACGGGACCATGTTGAGAAGAATAGTGAAAGAGAGACCTGATTAAATGGAGGAATCATGTTAGCAATGTTGCGGACCATGAAAGCTTCTCCAGGTTGGAAGTTGAGAATAAAAGTGGGACTCACTCTAGAGTCAGAGCAAGCAAATACCAGAAACTACAAAACATATGAAAAATTGAAAACAGATATTCAGGAGAAAAATTCTGTAAACAAAATTACACAGACCGTAATCCAACTTTAAGTAATCACCTTAGGTTTTTGGCCAAGAGCAAGGTCGGCATACTGATACTGGTGCTTGCTTCCATATATAAAAAGAAGCACGCATGTGTTCATATTATATAGTTCTTTGTAACTCAAATAACATGGTCAGAGAGAGAAATCATATATAGGCATAATAACGAAGAGTTAATTAATTTGTAAGTGTACTCGAATTCGTTGATCTTGAAGTGAGTAAAGCCTTTTATGATTTTATCCACAGCAGGGTCAAATGGATGCAGATGATTTCCCTGCAACTCAGCTATAAGCTCCTCAATTTTTGCGGTCACTACTTCATTAAGTTCCTCCTCTCTGTAACCAGTAAGTTACAATATTACTTTATATTATAATGCATACTTTATTAAATTAGTTCATGTGTGCGTGCTTGTATTTTATGTGTGAAACAACGCAATGGAAAGTGATTATCATGTGATTAAGTTTAAAGGGTAATTAACCTTAGAAGCTTCTTCAGTTCTTCAATGACCAGATCAGATGTCTGCTTTGCCATAGTTATCACTTTATGCAGATTCCAAAGGCTGTAACTAATTAAACTGCTTAAAAGGCAACAATATAATATTATAGTACAATGCAATATGCATGGTGAAAGTACTTCTAGATTAATTTAATGAATTTATGCAAGGCTAATCATATAGGCGAAATTAATACTAGTATTCCAGCATGAATTTTTTTAGCAATTCGAGTGCTGGAAACTGATCAGTTAAAGGGTTGTTTGAGAAGGGAAACTAGCATGTAGGAATAGGGGTGAGATACTATACCTTCTGCAGCCTGGTAATGGTTTTGCTTAGATATGATAGAAAGTAATAGAGATATGGAAACTAGTTAATTTGCTGGTACATTTCGCAGTGCCTGTGTAACCTATTTATTAGCTGAACCTGAATAATATATGTTAGAAAACATTTTCTGCAGATTCCAAAGGTTGTAACTAATTAAACTGCTTAAAAGGCAACAATATAATATTATAGTATAATGCATGGTAAAAGTACTTCTAGATTAATTTAAGGGAGTTATTAATCTTATATCACATAAGATACTTATCTTATGTGGGTGAAACAAAGTTGTGGGGTCCACAATTTTTAAAAAATATAAAAGAAAATGAGCACAAAATTCTATGAGTGTGCAACATAAGATAATTGTCTTAGGTGACATAAGAAGACTAATTCCCTTAATTTAATGAATTTGTGCAAGGCTAATCATATAGGCGAAATTAATACTAGTACTCCAGCATGATTTCTTTTTTGCAATTCCAGTTCTGGAAACTGATCGTTAAAGGGTTGTTTGAGAAGGGAAACTAGCATGTAGGAATAGGGGTGAGATATTATAACAACCTCCACGGTTAAATTAAGAATTTAAATAATTTAATTATGAATTTAAGATAGAATTTCATAATTGACTTTGAATAATTATATGAAGACTTAAATAATTATCACAAGGGTATAATAACGTTGAAAGTCGCTTTTCTGTCGAAAAGTGTAGATACTGGTTCTGCTTCTCGTTGTAAATGCGTACCGATGAAGTATCCCGAAAAATTATCAAAAGTACGTAAATATTCCTAAAAAAATACCTAGGTCGAGTATATCAATCTTGGAGTCATAATAATGAGAACTGACGTAAAAACTAATACCAGCTACGCATACCGGAAAAGTACTGCGAAAATTATAATAAAAATATGATAAATCCTAGAAAAATAGCTAGTTAGGAATATAAAGTTTGAAGTTAAAATGATTAGTGGAGCTATTAGCGCTAATACCGACGAATTAGTTTAATGGGCCTATAAATACTAAATGCACAAAACCCTAGGCAAATTATTAAACTCTACGTAGGTGCATTGGCTGCCACCTTCCTCTCTTCTTGGAGACTTGAGTGTATACTTGAAACTTGGGCAAAAACTTCACATTTCCTATTGATTTTTCCATTCCATCTTGTAAACACATAAGAATATGCATTATGGGGGGGGGGGGGAGGCAACCTATTTCTAAGTTGAGCTTCTGAGTTAGTGAGAGTCTTGGGCTGAGTTCTTGGGTTGTGGTGAGGGAGCCATTTTCTTGGCACTTGAAGCTTCAAGAAGCTATTTTGGTAGAGAAAGGACCAAGCTTGATGATCATTTTCGTGGTCTTGTGAAGCCAGAACCATAGAGCTGTGTAGGAAGCTCCAAGATCACTCTTTTATTCTGTTTTGAGCCTTGGGTATGCATCACTCCCCTTTTGTTCTTGATTTTCTATAGAAAGAATGAACATTGATGCATATAATAAGTGAAAGTCAATAACTTAAGGGTTGGTAGGGTATAATACACCTAAATATGCACGATTGAACGTCTGAAACTTGAAAAATGATGTCTTGGAGGGATATCTTCGCGAAATACAAAAACTGCATTCTGTCACGAAAAATCCAGATATTGATATCCGGATATGGGGTCTGTGATATCCGAATATCAATATCCGGATATGCCCCAAAGTAATATCCGGATATTTCGGGAAATTCGTGTGTTGATCTGTTTTGTCCAAACAAAAGCTTGGATTGGGTTTCTGGACCCTTGATTAGTTAATACGAACCTCTGTAATAAGTTAACTAAGTCAGAATCACTTAGGTTGAAGGCTTATGGCTTTGAAAGAAGCCTAAGAGCATTAAACGAAAAAGGAAACGTGGTCATAATGTAATGAACTCCTAGATGATGAATGTTGATAACGTTTCTATTATAAACAGAATGTGATTGGGCTGTTTGGTGACTGTGGGCTGGTGTGGACTCTTAGTTTGGACTATTAGCTTGAGAGGTAAACTTTCGTATCCTCGATTTTTCCCATTGTTGGTTCCACCATACTTCATGGAGGGATGGTTTATATGCATGCTGTGTTTTATGAAATATGTGATTATTCTTGATATGCTATTGAGCTGGTTTATGAGTGCAAATGTCATATGATATGTGTGGGGTGTCCCACCTAGACGGTAATCCCTGAGTATGTGGAGACATACAAGATGGTAACTCTGTGGATGAGGTACAAGAGTACTATGGGTTGTAGACGTACGTAATTCCTACCTTTTTATTCTCTGGCCAGTAGGATGCATACACACATGATATAGATATATGCTGCATTGCACAAATTTTGAAATAATACTACTATTATCTTTTGGAACTTATATTGCATATGTAAGTGAGTTGGGGTGGAGAGATCCTTGAGGACCCCTTGTCTTACTGAGATTTCTTTTTAGAGATCTCACCCGGTGTTGGGGCACATTTTCAGGTACAGGTACCTCTGAGGTTGAGACCTCTGGTGGCAGGAGGCTAGAGTTGAGCTGATTATGCATGCTGATTTATTGATATGCCTGAATTTCTATTATGCTTTGCTATCAGTATATTGTTATTTGATTTGAGACATTGTTTGGCTATGTTGCCTTATTTGGTAAGCATGGGGTTGTCTATGTCACATTGATGTAAGTTATGCTTTTAGACTTGAGTTGTATAATGTATTAAGATATTGTCCGGTCCACGTGTAGTAGTTCCGTGACTTGATATATATATTGATGAGGTTATTCAATTAGTTATTTATTGCAAATTACATACATGCAGTATTTTGAAAAGAATCAGTAAATCCACTTGGTTAATAATGAATGGTTCATAATTGGAAAGAAAAATTAGCTTCCGCATTTATTTAGCTGCCCTATTACCATATGTGTGTTTAATACCGGGTGCACACAGGGTGTTACCTTTTATGGTATCAAAACACTTTCTAGGGAAAAAGCCTGTATGTATTGCAATAACTTAAGATGCCATGTTGTGTGATTTGTCTTGTGAGTTTCTCTTTGGGTTTTGCTGTGATAATTCATGTGTGACCACATTGTGTGGGTCTGATCAACTCATTCTTTGTGTAACATGTGCAGATTCATGGTACTTCCTAGGAGGACTCGAGAGACGAATGAGGGTCAGCCTGACCCGGTCCTAGCTGCATTAGCTGATATGCAGGCGGCTAGACAAGCCGACCAGGAGGCCATTAGAGTGGCTAATCAGGCTATGATGGACGCCGTGAGAGATGCGAACCGGAAAGCCACGGAAGACGTGCTTGAAGCGAACAGATTGGCGAGCATGACCATGATGAGGGTCATGTTGGAGGAGATGAGGACTGGTCATGTCGGTGGCCAGCATCCTCCGCCACCACCGCCACCGCCACCGCCATCTCCACCTAGTCACCAGGATAGGAACGGAGGAGGAGGAACACATATTACTGACCCTGATGGTTTGAGTCACATGGAGGGTGTGAGTCACCTTACAGGACTGATGCAGCCTTACTTTGAGCCTGCGGAAGACCAAGAGACGAGAGACCATCTGTTGAATGCTTTTCGTAAGCATAAGCTACCTTCCTTTGATGGATCCTATGATCCTATTGTTGTTGCTAGATGGCTCCAAGCCCTGGACAAGATATTTAGGGTAATGTAGTGTACGGATCCACAGAAGCTGATGTTTTCTACTTACATGTTGGAGGGAGATGCCCACGAGTGGTGGATGAACACCTATCAGGTGTATGAGATGCAGGGTCATGTGATCACTTGGCCATTCTTTGAGGAGCTGTTCCTAGGTAGAGATACTTTCCATATGATGCTCAGGAGAGGAAGCAAGGAGTGTTTGAGCGCCTAGTGTAGGGCTCAATGTCTGTTGACGAATACTTGGCTAAGTTCAATGAACTGGCCAAATTTCCCCACTTTAGGATTACTATGCCTACACCGGCATTCTTGGCTTATGTTGCCTTGCTAACAGTTATGCAAGTAAGCGCACAAGTATACGCGACAACAAGTAATATAGGGCTTTCGTGAGTCCCAGTTATCGTTCCCACAAGGATCTTTATGATGAAAAGACAACAGAAAAATTGCAATTGATTAAACTAAGTTCTACAAAAATTTGAAGTTAAATTGATTAAACTAAAACTAAGAAAAATCAGAAATAACTATTTTCCGGAAAGTTTCGAATTCAAAATTGTTGTTCATTGCACAGAAACAGCAGAACGGAATGCAAAAACTTAGGAAACATACTCTTTTTTTTTTGTATTTTCTATTTGATGAAATTTTCACAGAATTTTCTAAAATATTTAAATGAAGAATCAGAATAAAAAATTTGATAAGATTTCTAATTGGAAAAAAAACTAGGTTGGGTTTACGTTCACCTTTTCCTTCAACATTACAGTGGATAAATTTCTTTAACAAAAATGCTCAACAGCTATTTTCAATCAACTAACTCATTAAACATTATTTTATATTATAAGTGTTTAATAATTTTAGTTTAAGTAGATGTTTGAATTGGTTTATTTTAAAATGGTTTTTTTGATAATTTTCCAAGAGAACTTAAAATATAATTATTTTGATAAAAAAAACTGATACCGTATTAAGTGATGCTTTAAGTCATTTATCGTATAAGCTGCTTTCTCTTTATTTTAGCTCGCCTTCTCCCTATCCATATTAGATCATGGACTTCTTTTGTAACAAAAATAAAATAAAATGGAAGCTAGTTTATAAGTTAAAACATAGGGTTTGCTCTTTATGCATTACTACACATAAGTTATATACAGTAAGCCTAATATGAGATCGTTTTGAGGCGGAAATCATAATTTTTTTTTTGTAATTTTAATTTATTTCAAGATTATAATAACCTTTATATTTATCAATTTTTAAAATTTCAATATCAAAACGACGTCGTTTTTGGAATAAATACAGATAATTTTTTTTTAAGCAAATACAGATAACTTATTTGCATTAACTGTAGAAACTTTTTTCCCTAAAACATATTGATTAGATGGAACTACCCATGGGAGTTAAAATCAGAAGGAGAATAAAAAATCGTAAAACATAAAATCCCAACGTAAAAAAAATCGTATAAACGTAAAAGCGTTTGGTGTTAAGGACGTAAAAGTGTTGATGAAATTGTTTTAATTAAAAAAAGTCATAAAATCGTAAAATCGCAGATTTAAATTGGGATTTTATATCATTAAATACTTTTGAACAAGAAATAATGATATATACTAAGTTTATACAAATAATATACACTAAAGTCAGCTACAATATATATATATATAGGAATATGACCAACTTACGTGTAAGAATAATAAATTTTATACCGGTGTAAGAATAATGAATGTTACATCAAATCTTAACTATTGATTTCCGTGCATCCAACGGTTGAGATTTATTGGAAATTAAAAATTAATTATTTTTAACATATAATTATTTTTTATTAAAAGTTAAATAAATTCATATATTAAAATATTTTTATATATAGAATAAAGGGAATGTTATATTTACAATCTTTCTATTTACAAACTATATTATGTCTGACCAGTAATACACTCTTGATTAGAGTATTACCAGTCAGACATAGTGTAGTTTGTAAAAAAAAAATTTATTAACGGATTCTTCTTGTAGAATAATATTATGTCCGTAGATTATTGGTTTAATTTATTCAATTTGTTCCTAAAAAAAAGTATTCAATTTGTGGAAACTTAATTTATGCAATTTTTTCTCTCATTGAGTAGTGAGTAGCTCAAGAATTGCGTTGGCTTATTTCTAACGTGGTTGGTTGCGTGAATGAAGGTGGCACGGGTTCCTAGTGTTTTTTAAAAAGTTTTACACACTGTTTTTAACGCAGATCGACTCGGTCGAGATAGTTACTGGAAATTGGTTCAACCAAAGAAAGGCGTCGATTTAAACAGTTCCCAACATGCGAATATTTTGATCGATGTTGTTTTATAGTCATGTATGAAGTCGATCCATGATTTGATATTCCTCGTTTGAAAAATTATTTGATCTACTTTTATTTTCAACACATGCACCATTCCTTTAAATTTTATATGATGGCCCACTTTTTAACTTTCTTCTACCATTTTTTGTCTTTATCTTAGTTGATCAATTAATGTGGCTGCATCCTTCATTCTTAAATGCATTATTTTTGGAATCTCGAAGGTAGATTTATTTATGTGAAATAGTTTTCTTATGTCGTAGGAAAAAAGTTATCTCATGTTCTATAGAAACACACATGTAGGAGAAGAGAAAAAAAAAAGAGTGGTGGAACCCTTAAGGATAGACATGTAGTGGTGCCAAGCTTGAGTCTTCCCTTGAGAATTTAGAGAGTCAACTCATTGGTTCGGCGAGGGATGGTAATCGGTTGAGTGAATTCAGACTTGTACTTCCAAAGCTTGAATTCTCCCTTCACAAAATCATAGTAACCCCCCAACAGCCTTAAGTTATTGTTACTCATTTCTCTTTCAACATATGGATATGTCCGCAGGTTCACTAACGAGTTATTCACTGACTCCTGCACATACAAGTCATCTACTTTAATTTAAATAACTTCATTATAATTAATTATTAAACAATCTAGCACAGCTTGCAATGGTCATTAATTAATGTTCTAAACATGGTAGCTGAAAGGAAATTAAAATATATAACTGTTTCTGAGCTAACCTTTTCACAGAATTTGCATTGTTCTTTACAATCATAGCCTTCATATTCTTTTAGCACCTTTATTTTGGCAGGTAAACCGATTTTCACCCAATCATCTATGAAATCACTGCACAATTCATCACAATTTGTTCCATTATATATGGACATACATTGTGCTCTTTATTTTAACTAGTTTTTGCCAAATAAGGAACTAGAGTAGTGAAGCTATATGTTATTTTTTAAAGAAATTAAGTCTTACAAAGGAGCAGAACCATCCTCTGGATGCTTCATGAGCCTTTTTATTCCACCGCAGCTACTATGTCCAATGACCATGATGTTTGGCACCTGTAAAAATATTTGATTAGTTTTATGAGAAAGTTTATATTTACAAACTTTTTGTTTACAAACTCTTACAAATTACATTATGTAGTATGGGTAATACATACTATTTGAGGGTGTACTACATATAGTATATAATACAGTCTATAAAAGTTTATAAACAAAAAATTTGTAAATATAATCTACCCCTAATTTTATATATCTGTGAAAGATTCCTCTATGTATTATCAATCAAAAATTCAAAATTTAAGGAATTGAGTTTTGGGAGACTTTGGTGAGTTTATGAATAAAAACTAATCAATCAATAATCACCTCAAGAGCCGTGATAGCATACTCAATGGCAGCACCAACTCCACTGTACCTTAGCTGTGAAATAGATAGAAAGTAACAAATTTGATTATTAAAACTGTAATTTGATGAAGAGATAGAGAATTAATTTCAATATTAATGTAATTTGAACTTATGGAAATGCATATAATATATTGTCTACGGGACCATGTTGAGAAGAATAGTGAAAGAGAGACCTGATTAAATGGAGGAACCATATTAGCAATGTTGCGGACCATGAAAGCTTCTCCAGGTTGGAAATTGAGAATAAAAGTGGGACTCACTCTAGAGTCAGAGCAAGCAAATACCAGAAACTACACAACATATAACAATTTTAAACACAGATTGATGAGAAAAATTTTGTAAACAAAATTAGACAGACCGTAATCCAACTTTAAGTAATCACCTTAGGTTTTTGGTCAAGTGCAAGTTCGGCATAAAGATCCGGGTGCTTGCTGCCATATATAAAAAGAAGCGTGCATGTGTTCATATTAATTATATAGTATTTTGTAATTGAAATAACATGGTCAGAGAGAGAAATCATATATAGGCATAATAACGAAGAGTTAATTAATTTGTAAGTGTACTCGAATTCGTTGATCTTGAAGTGAGTAAAGCCTTCTATGATTTTCTCCACAGCAGGGTCAAATGGATGCGGTTGATTTCCCTTCAACTCAGCTATAAGCTCCTCAATTTTTGCGGTCACTACCTCATTAAGTTCCTCCTTCTCTCTGTAACCAATAAGTTACAATATAACTTTATATTATAATGTATACTTCATTAAGTTAGTTCATGTGTGCGTGCTACAACGGAAAGGAAAGTGATTATCATGTGATTAAGTTTAAAGGGTAATTAACCTGAGAAGCTTCTTCAGTTCTTCAATGGCCAGATCAGATGTCTGCTTTGCCATAGTTATCACTTTCTGCAGATTCCAAAGGCTGTAACTAATTAAACTGCTTAAAAGGCAACAATGTAATATTATAGTATAATGCATGGTAAAAGTACTTATAGATTATATTAATACTAGTATTCCAGCATGAATTTTTTTTAGCAATTCCAGTGCTGGAAACTGATCAGTTAAAGGGTTATTTGAGAAGGGAAACTAACATGTAGGAATGGGGGTGAGATAGTATACCTTCTGCAGCGAGGTAATGGTTTTGCTGAGATATGATAGAAAGTAAGAGAGATATGGAAACTAGTTAATTTGCTGGTACATTTCGCAGTGCCTGTGTAACCTATTTATAAGCTGAACCTGAATAATATATGTTAGAAAACATTTTGTTTTGACATACTTTTTCCATGAATTGATGTTTAATGTTTTTGTCAATTTAAACATCAGATTAAAAATTTTCATTGAATTGTTCATGGCACACTCATTTCAAAAGAGATAATTAAAGTTGATATACCAAAAGTAAAAGTTTTCATTGAATACATCAAATTTACAATAAAAAAAAATTGATACTTTATCGCACAATTTGTTATTGAGTAGGGTTATATTGACAAGTTTTCTTTATAAACTTACAAATTACACTATATCTGATCAATCACACTCTACTTAAAAGTGTCTTATCGATTAAATGTAGTATAGTTTGTAAGAGTCTCTAAACAAAAAGTTTGTAAATATATTCTTTCCTTTTGTTATTAACTAATAGTAACTATAGAGTAAACATTCATTTTGATTTTTTCACGAATGCCTTCTTTTTCGGTTTGGTTCTCTAAAATTAAAATTTTCAAAAATGACTTTTCAGTTTAAAAAAACTGCTATTGCTATCTGAAAAGTTTTTAATTAAAAAATATATAATTTAAAGAGGATCGATCAGATTGAAAAAGAAAACATCTATGAACAAAACCTTTAATATATAAGGGTGAATTGTTTTTTTTTTCTTAAATTTTTAGCTAATCTAAAGTTTTTTTACTTTGTAATGTACAAAATTATACATTTTCGTTATTGGCAAAAAAGTAGAATACATTAGCCTCTTATTAGCATAAAGCAATGGGAAAAATGTTTAAAAGATATAACTTTATATTATTTTAGATCCTAACAGTTGATTTTCATCAAAATTATTAATTAATTAGTAGTTCATAGTAAAACCCAATAATTTCTAACCGTTGATTGATAAAAATCAACATTTAGAATTTAAAATGACACAAAATTATATCCTTTTAAAAAGGACAAATATTTTTTCCTAAAACAATACAGAAGGTAAACACGTTTTTTTTTTTTTGGTAGAACGGGTAAACACTTTTTATAGCTGTGTTAATTGTTATTGGATGGAGATAGCATTGAAAATTGTATAGATTGAAAGTTCCTTAATTAAGTTGCTGATTGGCTTGCGAAGAAACATAGTTTGCTTAAAGGGGAAATGTATATATTTATTAATCCACCTTTAAAATGTAATTTACTGGTCCAAAATATCAGATGGGGTAGCCTACCCCAAGTTTAATTCTATTTGTTTGTGTTTTATTTTTTTGATGTATTTCCAAAAAAAAAATTCCTTAATTAAAAAAAAAATATTGTAAGAAAAAACAAATTGACAAAAAAAAAAAAAACCTGTAGAGAATCAAATTGATGAACATAACTCTGATATTATAGGAGTATGTATTCCTTTATTAAAAAAAGAAATAATAATCATAAAAAAACGGATAAAAAAAATTAATTATATTATTTTTTCCAAACATAATAAAAAAATATAACGATTCTTTTCTACTTTTTTAGAATTCCAAATAAAATTCATATACCAAATAACACTTTATAGAAATATCGAAAATATTTTTCAAATTAACATAATTTAAAGAGTAAAACCCCTTTTAATCCTTAACAAAAAAATTACGATCCTTATTTTTGTATCTTAAAATAAAAATTAAATTTTTGATTCCTTTACAATTTCAGTTTTTTGAAAATGTTTGTCTTGTAGAAATGAAATTAAATGAAGATCCAATTTAGTTTCTAAAAAAAATTAAAATAAATATTTTTTTTTATAAAAAATGAAAGTAAGAACGGTGTTTTTTTTATAAGGGAACAAAAATAACTTTAATTTAAAAAGATCAATAGCAAGCATGTCTCTTTTCATGTTCACCCTGTTGTTAGACTACAATAGGACGAGAGATACAACAAAGACATCAATAATGTCATAATCTGGCAAAAACACGTAACCAATCCACGTTTTGGAACGTTTTATCTGACTAAGTGGAACCGCGTTATTCTGTAGTAGACAAATGTCCTCGATTATCATATGGGTAATTTTAAACCTCTCATGATGCAGAAAAGAGAGTCTTATGTTACAGACTCAACACTACCGTGGGTCCCACTTTTCTAAAAAAAAAAAAAAACAACACCTTATGTTTTTATTAAGAGAAAGGATATTCTTACTATCAAAATTTTCTACTACTAATTTACTACTATCTAATCACCATTGAATCAAAGAAAGAGAATGTTAAAAAAAATTTGAAAAAAGAGAAAATGTTGATCCAATGGTAATTAGATAGGTAGTAAAAGATTTTGGTAGTAAGAATATCTTTTTTTTTAGATATAGAAATATGTCAATAATTATATTAATGTTTTGTTCAAGTTTCTACACCGTTATTCTAAGTTTTACCTCGTTTAACGTTGTAAAATACATTTTTATTTTATTTTTAGTTTCTTAATTTTAGAATGAGAAAAAGTTTGTTATTTTAAATGATACAATTTTATATTATTTTTAGAGGAATGATATTCCTACTACCAAAATTTTTTACTACTAATTTACTACCTATCTAATCACCATTGAATCAAAATAAAAAGTTTTTGAAAAAAAAAATGTTGATCTAATGGTGATTAAATAGTTAGTGAGTTGATAGTAGAAGATTTTGGTAATAAGAATATCCCTCCTCTTAATTTTAATAAAATTATATCATTTTAATATGTTTTTGCATTCTTTCTCCTCCACCTTCTTTGTGTTTTTAGTATTATTTTATATTTTTTTTATAAAATTAGGGGGAAAAAAGAAAATGAAGAAGACAGAATATAAAAACACACCAAAACTAAAAATAGCATAAAATTATGTTATTTAAAATAACAAATGCATTTCCTTTTTAGAAAATAAATATCAAAGTGAGATGCCTCCATACAGTACCTTATTGTTAAGATAGATGATCTTGAAATTAATGTAGAATATATTTAAACTAACAAAAAGTGTTTACTGATAGAAACCTAGATGCGAGTGAACAGATAAAGTTGTGGGGACTGTGTAGGATTTTATGGGTCTAATAACATTATTAATAAAAAAATGTAGAATATATTTAAATTAACAAAAAGTGTTTATTGCTAGAAACCTAGATGCGAGTGAACAGAGAAAATTGTGGGGACTGTGAAGGACTTTATGGGTCTAATAACATTATTACTAAAAAAAAGTCATTCTTCGTTAAATAATTTTATAATTTTAGAACATTAAAAGAGTTAGGCTTACTTAAAGATATGATTCTTGATTTCTTGAAGACTTTTTTGTTTCTTGCTTCTCCTGCGCCCTTGCAAAGTTAGAAAGACTAAAATCTTCTTATGTAATTCACATCACAATTGTCGGTGAGGTGAGCTATGGAGTGATGATTTTCAAACACATTATGTATATAGAGGGGGTCTAGCCAAATTTATTAACCCTAGTCTATTTTTCATCATGGGCATATGGGTTAGGCTTATACTATTACACACATTAATCAGTTTACATATATCCAAATCCAAATAAAATGGTCACTTAATTAAAAAGATTTTATATTGCACCCCAATGGAACATGACTTAGCCAATTTTTACAAAAATAATAAAAATTTCAATTGATTGAAGTCCACAATTACAAAAAAATTCTAACATTTTCCCACTTGGGCAAAATTATTTGTACAATTTTAATTAAAACAAAAAAAAAATATTTGAAAATGACTCTCGAGCTCAGGACTAATTTTTATATTGTGGCCACATTTTAAGAAAACAAATGATTTAAGGTGCGATATTTGAATATGACTCCATCAAACTAAAGTCAAACAACAATGAATCAAGCGGTGATTATATCCCTTACCGATATAGGTATGTGCATGGGTCGAACCGAACCTTTTTTTTGAAAAACCGAACCAAATTAGTTTAAATGGTTCCGTTCGAAAGTGGTTTGGTTCGGTTCAAAATTGGTTCGGTTTGGAAGTGGTTATGTTCGGTTCGAAACCGGTTCGGGTCGACCCTCTTTTGAAAAGAAAAAAAATAAAAATTAAAAAATAAAGTTATAAAAATTAATTTGGTTCGATTTGAAAATGGTTCGCTTCGGTTCTTAAACCGGTTCGGTTCATGAACTAGTTTCTCTGTAATCCTCAAATGCCTTAAAGTCAGAGAAATTCTATGGTTTATCAAAAAACCATCATACAATCAAATATGGTGTCGACCACGGGTATAGTCCTAAAACACCTTTATGTTTTAAACTCTCATATAGTGTCAACCACAGACATGATGGTTCCAACGACACTGAGTTCCAAAATTTTATTATCATGCCTCAAACTCCAATATAGTGTTAACCACTAGCACGTTGGTCCCAACGATACTGAGTTCCAAATATGTAGAAACATATATGCTCAAACATATAATAGCAAAAACAAATCCATTACCAATTGCTCACAATGTAAAGTACATGTCAACTGAACATCAGTAGTGTCCTAAATAAAAAAAATTAGAATTGAAACTCCCACTAATCAAGTATATCAAAGGAATCCAAAATGTCCATGTTCTCAAAATGCGTCTAAACACTATGGACCTAAGTCGTTTAGTTAGAGGTTCATCTAATAGAAAATCTATTTTAATATGCTTACGAATTATGTCATCCACATACAATGCAAGTAAAGATGACTTCCTTCTACTAATCTCATAATAATTTCAAAATTACACAAAATCAATCATATCTCTCCCACTAAAAAAATGTCAAGTATACTCTCTACATTAATTATACTCAAACTTTAACACAATGCTCTATCAAGATCAAAATTCACAAGCATCTCCATTCATCATAATTCAATTCAATCAACAATTCTATTATGACATTGTTAGTTAATATTAAAAGTATATTTATTACATAAATGCAATTATACTAATTACTGGGCTATAAAGTAACTTTATGGAAATAATGACTATATTATCAACTCTCATTTTGGCAGACTGAGTATATAATACACAATTATTTATTATTATTTAAAAAATTTATCTCCATGTAAGTTTCAAAAAAATTGTTGCATACAATAACCTCCTTTGGGTATGCAATTGCAAAATAAATATATTTTTTTTTGTAAGTTGCAAACAATAAATATTATCAATAAAGAACTTTGACAATTCACAAATAATGTTATGAGAAATCATGTCCAAATAATATGAAAAATCTTATAACTTGTGTTTCCAAAATTCAGATTGCTTTTACTAAACTACAATATATGTCATAAATTTCAATTCCCAATATCAATAATTATATACCTTAGCTCACTAATCAAACTTAATTCACAAAGCACATAAAATATGCTAAATTAGGAGGAAAGCCCAAAATATTTAACCCTTTATTTGTACGTGGTTTAACTATAGGTGCAAATTCCAAATAAGAATGAAATTATTTGGGGAATTGGATAAGTGATTTATCCCTTTTTCTTTGGTGACTTATCCTTATCTTCTTAGTATGCCACTTGTTGTTAAGAGCTATGGCCGATAAGATCAGTTCAAAATACAATTGTTCAAAGGAAATGACATGTCGGCTTGGATTAAAGAAGAATTTTTCATTCATTGTGCTATTATTTGACTAAATTCAACAATAACATAATAGTGGAACGTGTAACATCTCTTTTTGGTGGAAAGTATGTTGCCCCGTGAGTAGTCGGTGAGCTTCGCGTGAAAAGACAAATTATTAGTTAGTTTACGTTGAAATTACACGAAAAAGTGATCAATTAAGAAATATTTATATATTTTCATAGTACTACATTTACTATATTGAAGTTATAAAAACGTACATAATATGATCATTATGCTGTTAAATTAAATTTAAAATATTAAATAATAAATTAAATTAAATATCAACTAGATTCGGTAAGATGCATTGCCACCGATCCTAACCAATTATATCCAATACGACAATATGTCAATATCCTTAACCCATAGCCATATTTCCAACTAGGCCTGTGTAGACCTCCTCTATCACCTATATAGCAGGATTATTTAGTAAATGGATTTTATAATTCTCATTCAATATCAGAATTATAATTTTCCTACACATCATTTGATTTCCGTGCTGATATGGGTTCTACAGATAATTTTTCTAACACATGGATCCCACATATTTTTTATCTCTATAACATAAGATTTCAATTCTCCTTCAACATTAGAATTATAAAACCCTTAGTAAATTTGGTATAACAATATACAATTTTAGTACTTGTGTATGCTACGTGAATTATATATAATTTTAGTACTTTGCTTTTTTTCTTTTTTTTGGAGATAGTACTTTGCCTTTTGTATGCAAAATTTAATACTGTAGCAGCAATTATGAGTTTAATTTTAATATATTCACAGTAAAAATGTTATATTTATGACTTTTTTTCGATCATTGATTTTCATCAATCCGATTATTATAATTTATCAAAAATAATAATTAATAAATAAATATGATCTAATAACTTATAACCTATAGATTGACAAAAATCAATGATTAAGACTTGATTATATAATGGTTGTAAGTAAAAAAGAAATTATAAATATAACATCCCTAATTATCAAATTTATAATTTCTTAATCATTGGTTTTTGGTAGATGTTTGAATTGATTTATTTTAAAATAATTTTTTGACAATTTTCCGAGAGAACTTAAAAAATAATTTTTTTAAAAAAAAAAAAAAAACTGATACCGTATTAAGTGATGCTTTAAGAACTCGTTTCACGCATCATTTTTTAAGCTAAAAGTTATTTTTAAGGTAAAGCTAAAAAAAATTTAAAAACAAAGTTAAAAGTTTAATTATATAAAAGTTTTAATTGTTCATTTAGAAAAAATCAATTGATTTCAATAAAAGCTGATACAACTTAAAAAATATTTCTCCTAGAAGCTTTTGATTTTTGACCGTTTTATTATAAAATATTCTTTTTTTCTATTATAGGAGTTTTTATAAAAATCTATTTAACTTAATTTTTTTTTTTTTGTTGGTACAAAACTTAACTTTTACTTATAAGAAAAATAGAAGCTACAAAAAATTCTCCAAACAATCACTAAGCCATTTATCTCATAAGCTACTTTCTCTTTATTTTAACTCGCCTTCTCCGTCTCCGCATGGACTTCTTTTGTAACAAAAATAAAATAAAATCTACTTTATAAATTAAAACATATTGATTAGTTGGAATTACCAAGGAATACGTCATTAAACTACTTTTGAATTAGAAATGATGATATACACTAAATTTATACAAATGCTAAAGTCAGCTACAAAATATATATATATATATATATATATATATATATATATATATAAACTAAAGTCATTTAATAATTAACATATAATTAATTTTTATTAAAATTATATAAATTCTTTTGTTACAATATTATTTTATGGGCTTTATTAATCTCCTGTAAGAGAAAATATCTTTAGATACGGACACAAATAAATAGTGGGTCCCATTAAAAAATGAAAATAAAATGGACCACATTAGGAATGTAGATGGATCAGCTAGTCTAACACGTTTTCAGCTCGCCCTATATTAGAGTAGATCTGACCAATTATATATAGACAAATAGACAGACTCAAATTTTTTTATAAAAAAAAAGCTTATTTAGAAAGCAGGTCATATATTTTTTTTACATGTCGGGCTTATTATCCTACATGTCGGTTGACATAATATTATTTATTTTAAATAAAATAAATAAATTATTATTTTCATGATTTTGAATAATAAAATAATACATTTTAATTATTATTTTTAATTATTGAATTGTTAATAGGCTTAAATAGGCTTAGACTAATGTTTTTATTTTTCAAATATATGTCTTAATTCTGGACCCGCCCCGAATCGGATTAGTTGCGAAACAATGAATCAATTGAAATATTTTCAAAAAAAAAAATATATATATCAAGACAGACATATAATTTGAGCCTATACAAAATTATCCGACCATACCAGGCCTAAAGTATTTCATATAGATCTGGCCTCTTTAAGGTAGAGCTTAACCTGATTTAGCCTACTTACACCTCTAGACCCATATCTTTTTTGAGTCACCGAAAGGAACATCTTCTCTCGTGCAGTTAGGAAACTAATAAAATCCTTATTTTATATATAGAATATTATTCTGTCCGTAAATTATTAGTTTAATTTATTCAATTTGTTGTCCGAAAAAAAAAATGATCCAATTTGTGTAAACTTAATTTATGCAAATTTTTCTCTTTAGCTCAAGAATTGTGTTGGCTCATTGTTTTGTTGCGTGATTGAAGGTGGCACGGGTTCCTAGGGATTTTTAAAAAAGTTTCTACAAATGCGACTTTTTTTATAATTAACTTTTTTAATTCGACACCCTTAATTAATTATGGTTTTTCTTTAATTACCACAGGGTAATTATCCTGCGGCTCCGTCCGGGTCCTTTGGAGTATGGGCCTATAACATTTGACTTGATACAAAAACTTCTTGGCCCAACATGCCTGAAATCATGTTATTACCCTTGGTCAAGCTGCGTCGAGCCCACCCAAAAAAATATCCAAGAAATTCCTGTTCAACTCAAAATATTTTATTTTATTTTTTCCTGCACCGACTTCTTCGGTATGAACACTCTGCAAAATAATGGAAATATTATGTGGATGCAAATCCTAAATGAGCTTGATATTCCGATGATGACACAATATTTCAATATTCCAAATGCTTTTACGTTTTTACGATTTTTTTACATTAAGATTTTATGTTTTATGATTTTTTAATTCCCTCCGATTTTACTTAAAATACCGTTTTTAATAACATTGTTACAACCAATAAACATAGTTATAATTTAGCATGAATCGGGTCAAAAAAATACAGTATAGTTTGTGTTGGTAAATGTTTGGTTGATGTTTCGTGTTTTGCTTCGAACTTGATCTGTTTACACACTTGTGATTATGTAAAATTATTTGGGCAGGTGCAAGATCAATGCACTGCACCAACCTTACAGCCCAAATACGATGCATTTGTCTCTCAATAGTCAATTCATCAAATGTATTTCAGTTTTGTATATTTTCTATAGGAAAATTGTTTATTGTTTTAAACGACACAATTTATATTTTTTTACTCTCACAAAGAGGTGGGATCCACATATTTATTTTTTTGTCAACTCTCTCCTCCTTTATCTATCTCTTTATCTCTCTTAAAATAACATAATTTTACATCCTTTAAAATGACATACACTTTACCCATTTTTTATAAGAAGCAGAATTTTTTATTTTGTTCGATTAGAGCTGTTACTAATTATCTTTGATCAACTAATTTGCCAAAAAGATTACGCCTCTTCGATCAACTAATTATCTTTTGATTTGGCGCGAAATTCCTCTTCTAAGACTTCAGATGTGAATATTAAAATATGATGTTGATGCTTCCGATCGAATAGATGAAGTCTCTTGATTATTGTTAATATTCTATTAAGATGATACTTTTAATGATATTATGCAGACATATAAAGTGAGATACTTTTACGTTATTTTATGTATTTGTGATGATTCATGCTTGAATTTTTGTGTTTTTATAATACAAGCTATTTTTTGTAATTATTTACTGCTACATTGCTAATTTGCTTTCAAAAAATGTATATAATATGTTTTTTATGCATTTTTTATTTTTTTTCCCCCTTCAAATCAGAGCAAAACGTTTTTGTCATTTCTTTGACTATTAAAGTGAGAAGATAAAAATTTCACCAAAAAAAAGTGAGAAGATAAAATTAATTCATTTTATCATATTGTTGCAAGAAAAACACACACACACATTACACACACACATATATATATATATATATGGAAAAAATATTTATCAAGATGTTTGAGATAAGTTTATTTCTGGCCACCCAAAACTACGTCGTTTTGATTATTTATTTCTTTATATTTATTGATTCATCTTTAAATGGTTATGATTCCTTTTTTATCTCTTTTCCTTTATCACCATTGATCCATCTTCTTACGGTTATGATTTACTAGTCGGAGATAAAGTTATCTCTGGCAGCTTGAGAAATGATAAGTCCATATATATATATTTATTTCAACACATGTTTGCTTGAGTGTTTAAAAAATTCAATTCTCTTTAAATAAAATTTCAAATTAATGTATTGTAAATAAATAAAAAAAGATATTCAACATGTACAAACTTCAAACTTAGATATTAAAATAAAAAAGGAAAAACCCAAATTCAATTTAAAAAAATATGCTGAGAGCCACGTTAGATTTTGGAAATATTAAAATTCCATCCCGATCTCTTTTTTTTTTTTTGTATATTACTAATATTAGTCATTCTCAGTGTTAAAAGAGTAACATCACTAACATTTATAAACGCTTATAAACCAAGTGGGGTTGTGTACTCTGCTGTCAAATCCCTCTTCTTAGACCAATTTATTTCAGGATTTAAAAAAAAAAAAAAAACTTTTAAGAACCTTTTAATAAAAAACAAAGGAAAGCAATTTACCAAAAAAATAAAAAATAAAAAGGAAAGGAAAGCAATAAAGGCCTTATTTCATATTGCTGTGAAACTTTGGAAGCATGCTCCATGTTTTAGAATTCCATTCTTCCTTGGTTGAAATCTTTGATACGCAATGTTGTCATAAAAGAAGAATATGAACACTTAAAGAGGACAGACTCAAAACCAATGTTGGCAGAAGAAGTTGCACAAACTACAAATGGATATGACGAAATCAAGCCAAGAAATACTGACTTCAAAAAGTGAAGGTGGTTTAATAGAACTTCAATTTGCAAGATATAATTAAAATATCTTATATTTGTATTAATACTCCCACTATACCTTGACATCTTTTGTTGCTGAATAATGATTCTAGTTGTTGCTGTATATGGTTATATTTTGCAGAGTTGTCGAAGCTGTGAGCCTTTTAGAGAAGTTTGTGAGCCTTTTAGATAAGCAAGTGCCGGAAATGAAGTTAATGACTAACGCAATAAAAAGATTGCAAGGTAATTAAGAATTTCGATTGAATTTATTTTGCTAAGATGAACAGTTAATTGGTTTATGATTTGGCAATAGCACTTGTATATTTATTAAGAATGCTTGTGGTTGTGTTATTAGCTATGCAGTACCGATATCGATACGGGACACGTAACACGATATGACATGACATTCCGACACGTTAATTATAAAAAATGTTAGATTTCGACACGTTGGGACACGTTTTGATATTAAATAATATTTTTAATTTATATAGTGTATATTATATTTAATATTCAATAAATTAACAAAAAAATGAAGCAAAACTTATAATATTTATAATTTTGTAAAGAAATATAATATATCCCAAATATTTATATTAAACTCAATAAAATGGTAATCGTAATCCAACAAATCTAATAGTTGGAACCAAAAACTCAACACAACGCAACCTTTGAACCTTTTTTGAATTTCTATAACACGTGTTGGAGTGTCGGGGTGTCGGAGTGTCAGAGAGTGTCGGGAAGTGTCGAATACGACACGTCAGGATTTTTGAAGTGTGGGTACTAGGTTATTAGTGACTCTGTTTAGGCAGAAGATTTTTTTTTTCTAGTACTCAATTTTTGAAGTTATATTGAAATGTCAGCTGTTTCTGCCAAATTATGGACCAAAAATAGCTTCTAGTGTACTCTCTGTTTCAATGCAAGAAGATCACCTAATTAAATCACTCAAACAAGTTCAAAGGTCAGATATATAGAAACACACAAATGGTTCAACTTCTTTAATGAAATTTTGGCACACTTTTCTGATCCCCGTATCAGTTGTAAAAAATAAGTTTTGACTTTGGACAACCGTAATCTTTCAAATAGGGAAATATCTTCAATATTACAGTAGTACCGAAGACTCGGTACATCATTTACTCAATTTAAAAAATATAATATATTTTCTTTATTATTTTACCCTTTCTTGTATGATAATTTTCTCCAAAACCATCACAATTTTCTATTTTTAGTAAAGGAGTACATATTACATATCACCAAAGATGTGCTCTTCAAATAGATACAGCAACTGATTGTGAATGGAAAGGCAGACTATGAGTTGTGTTCAGGTTGTTGTACATGATTGGGATTTTTAACTAGTAATATCAAACTGTGATTTTAGTCTATTGTGCTGTTTTTCCATTTGTTGGTACTGATTACAACAAACTTGAGTACCAATTGCACAATTGATGCTTAATTTACTTTGTTCGTTTTACATATTGATTGATTAGTGTTTTAAAAAAGATTCAATATGAGATCCTCTATATTGTTTATTTTAATTGAGATAATATGATCATTTGCGTGAATTATTTCCTCGCATTATTTTTTTGCAGATAATGGCCATAATCCAAAGTTCAGGGGATCGGAAACCTAACATTAGAGTAAATTGAGATATATAGTCCCATATTGGTTGTATGTGTAACTAATGTGGTGTTTATAACGTCTTGGACACTCACCCTTTGAGCTAACTTTTGGGGTAGTGTATCCCAAGGTTATAAAAGCATGCACCTCATTTGTGTACCATTGATTTAAGGGTTTTATAAGAGTTATATTATAGGAAAAGTGATTGTCTAATGTTATAGAGATTCGTTTTGCGTGCCTTAATTTTTATTTATTTATTTTGTTTTAAAAAGTGTGGGCCCCACAAAATATTGTGTGTGTAGAAAATTTTGTTGTGTCATGTTAAAGGACAAAACGAAAACCTTTGATTTAATATTATAAAATATTGACTGAAGTGAAATTTAATTGTAAAAATTTGAGGGGAGGTATTACTGTGAAGTAAAAGATTGTGGTGTGCAAAAAATAAGATTACTCCTCTAATGGGTTTACCAATTTTATGTGGCCAGTATTACTTTTTTGACACAGGGTTCAATGCAGGATATTGATGATTCAAACTCCCCACCCCCACAAAAAACAAAAAAAACCCTTATAAGCACCCATCAAATCCTTACTTGGATGGATGATATCGGTTCAATCTCTATTAATACTATCTTAATTTAGGAAGGCTATAAAAAATTTTTGGAGAAAAGAAGGCTATAAAATTTTAATCCTAACTCGTACCCCCTGCATTTGGGATTAATTTCATAATTGGTTCAAATAAATAAAATCTTTAAGAATTAGTGGGAGAATCTACTCACCTCGAATAGATAATTATGATTGGTATATATATATAAAAAAAAATCCTCAATTAGCACCTACAGCCAAATTAATAGCATGCACATTAATTTTATTAGATTTATTTGCTGATAAGTACGAAGCTTTCTATATTTGTTCAATCATGGCACGAAATTTTATTAGATTTTCCCTTTTTTCTTGAATTTATTTGTAACAACAGATAATTTACTGTGAAGTTGGATAAAAAAAAAGCATTACACTATGAAATTTTCATCTCAAAAAATTAAAAAATGTGAGTAGGAACACAATAATACATAGTCTGGGTAATGATTCTTTTAATTTATAGGGGCAAAATTGATAGTCTAATTTAATTCTTGACATTGTTAGACGGTGTACGAGATGGAAAAAAACTATGAGGCAAATGATAAAAAATAATGATCATAGGATAAGTGATTCTATAAGAAACTATGAGCTAAGGGGTTTCTGAACTTTTCCTTTTTTTTTTTTAAAAAAAAAATCTTTAATAATGTTTCATGATATATCAATTGAGCTAATTAAGGGGAAACTATTTATGTGAGCTGCGAGAATCTTGCTACGGGTACTCCCCTGTCACAAAGATCCCATACTACTTCCGGATCACACGTCTTTCTACTAACAATATAGCTTGCATAAATTTCACCGGATACTATCTTTGACACCGGTGTCAAATTTTAAATTTGACACCGATCATCTGAGAGCCATTAGATCAAAAAAGATCAATTGTGTCACATGCTTACAAATCATAGTCGTTAATCTTTTTTGATCTAACGACTCTTAGATGAGATGTCAAATTTAAAATTTGACATCGGTATCGAATGATACTGCCTCAAATTTCATATATCCCTTCAACTTTTTAGGTAACTTCTAGTCTTGTATAATTAGCTTATGAAAATTTCATACTCACAAAAAAGAAGATAAAGTGACAAGATCTAATTGTTTGCTGAGAGCTTCGTATGCGGTACTGGATCATAGCATGCATTTCCGCAGCTGATTGAGATTGCTCGTTAAAAGCAGAGAATAACAAAGGCAAGGCTACGAACTTTGTCTGCCTTTTTAATTGAAGAAAGCGCATACCTGTCATTGTCAACAACATTCACAAGTTGGTGCGCACTTGTTCAGGGAACGTGGCCGGCCATCTATTTACTTTTCCCGCTCAAACCAATATAACACGCGCGCGGAACCATCCATGTAGCTCGCTAGTTGCTACTAACTACTAACGTAACCTTTAACATACTAATGGTATATTAATTTATACAAATTAAAGAATAAAAGTACACCAAAAGTTTGGATAAGATTCTTATGATCTCCTTCAGTATACTCTTTTCAGATTGGGAACGATAACTATTAGAGGAACTTATTCGATTTCCTTTTTATTTTTATTTTCTTAATGCTTTATATTTGTTGTTAAATAAATATTAGGGGTAACAATTTTTAACACGACCTGCTAACAAAACACATAAAAGTTCATGTTTGGATCGATTCATTTTTAAATCCATGTCATGTTCATTTGACAAAAATTGACCTGAAAAAATTTGTGTTGTCATGTGTCAACTCGTGAACCCAAAAATAACTTGTGTTAATCTTTTTATTGGTTATTCTTGGTGTGTTGCGTCGTAAACAGGTTATTCATATCGTGTTGTATCGTAAATAGGTTATTTGTGTTTTATCGTGTAATGTCAAATCGCATAATAACTAATAAGTTTAGGGTTGACAGGTTATTCGTGATGTGATATGTGTCATGTCGTGTCAACTGTCAAATGCATAGTAAATGACATGGTATAAGTTTGTGAATTATTCGTATCAACCTCTAAAATAAGTGAATCGTGTTCATGTCGAAGGTTTTAACTCAAATTCAAATTTGTATCATGTTGATATTAAATTCGTTTTGTGTCAACCTGAATTGAGACCCCTCTTTAGCCCCATTTAATACACTAAACCAAAAGAAACAAAAAAAAAATTATGAGACGAAAGAATTATGTTGACCACTTTATCATAACAAAAAATTGAATAAGAAAAATGATTAATGTTTATTCTACAAACTAGAGATAAAAGAATCATGTGGACCTCATCTTTCCTTGTCTGATAGGGCTATCCACTTTTACGTGGAATGGCAAAGCAAGTAATGGCTCACTTTTGAGAGTGACTTAAAAATCTCAACTCATCTCGACTTGTTTTTAACTTGTCCTGCCCACAAGCATATTAGAAAATAAAAAAATTTCAAAAATTATACTCCCAATAAAAGACAAAAGAGGTGTCAAATATGTCATTAATTCATTTAAAAATAAAAAATAAAATAAATCCAATGGATCAACTCGCCCCACAATGAATTGAACTTATTTTGATCCACCCTTAAATGGGACGAGACAAATAGGTTGACGAGTTAAAAATTATAACCCAACCCGCGGTTTGTAAAGGGTTAAATGGATCAACCCGATAGGTTGGACCTATTTTGCCTCCTTAAAAAATTATCTCCTCCTTAGAAGAGAAACAGTAAACCAAAAAATAATTTATGAATCATGAAGAATACTAATAAGCCCATTATCAGTTGAAAAGATTTCTTAATTTCATGGAAACGAAAACATCGATGGAGTCCCTACTCGGATTAGAAAAGAATAAGTGCGCCTACATGTGAGTGCTAACAAGCTTTCAGTGTGTCTTGACAATTCTAAACCTCACAAATGAAGGTAAAAGTATAAGGATGTGAAAATGACCTTTCACATAGCCAGCAAGAAGATACCTCAAGTCTTTGTCTTGTCATTCACTTGATGGGAAAAAAAATATATTCAGGAATGGTTTGATTCAGTGGTTGACTAATCCTCTTTAACCAACTCCTATAGTCTTGCATTTGCCAACCCTTTATCTTTTTTCCATCCATTTTCCATTACCCTGTCTCATTTTAGGTCTTTCAAGGGAAAAATGAGGACAAAAATACCTTGACAATTTGCCACCTTGTTTTGTGGTAATTTTGTTTGTTCCGCTTACCAAAATAATAATAAAAAATTTGTCTGTTCCAAACGATTTGTATTTGGGTGCTCCACGTTTTTTCTCATCAGTTTTCACTTCCCAATGAAAAAAGTGAATGTGTACACAAGACTCGCATTTCTAAATACAAAAAATATTAAATTGTGTTTCATGATGTATCCAACAAAAAAAAAAATTAAATTAAATTTTATGCAAAATATAAAATAACGGAAACATTACCGTAATAGCAATTTGTTCAGACAAAACCCCATTCGATTGTCTTGTCTTGCTCTGCTTTTCTTTTCTTTTCTACATTTTTTTGTGTTAAAGTCATGCTCTGGTTCTATTATTCTGTGGATTTTGTCTGCTTAATTCGTCACACTGATTATTTAGGATTGGTAACCCCATTAAGATAACACAAAAAAGAGCAGTATTATTTTTTATCGTTGACCAAAAATGAACGGTATTGTCACGCAAGCACTTTTTAAATATTATGTCTGTTGCGGTGGTCCAAATGTATCAATAAAAAGTTATTTAAACAAAAAAAATTAGAATTTAAAATTAATTTAGTTAATATAAAATATTATAATTAAATAATAAGTATCACATACTCATATTATAGTAAAATTTTAATTACGTTACCATTACGGAGCTTAAAGGAATCTTAATTGGGTTGAAAAAGTAACAGTTAAATAGAATTGCCATTTAACAGCTATTGCCACTCACACTGTCACACAGCATGGAGTGGCAAATGGCAAGTGATTCTCCATGGAATATTTACCCTCTTAAATTGTGGCTCGCATTCGAAACTTGGTTTGAACTTTGAAGGGAGTGGCAAGTGATTTTAGACTTTTAGCCGCACTCGCAGAGTAGCAAACCGAGCGCCAAATGCCCATTTTTTTAATGTTGGCCATTCTCAAAGAATTTGGTGAACATGAGTTTATCCTCCTTGTTTAGCTCGTATTTGTACAGGGTTAAATTAAAATTTTAGTATTTTCATCCTTGGTTCTTTTGCAAAAATAAACAAATAAAATGAATAAAACATTAAACTGTTTTCAATTCACTTTCAAACATTTATAATCGTGAGAATGTTGGGTGGTGTTCCTCCATTAATACTGACATTCACTCTCATTTATTGGGTACAGATCTTAAGACAGTCCAACCACTTTAACCTCCTTATCATTATAAGAAGATTCTGGAAGAAGGTGGAGGATTCTTCCTTCTCCTATATATGCACTTGAAGAACTTTGTAATAAGTTAGAGATTTTGAGAAAAGCTTAAAGCTTAGAGATTTTGAATATCTCTAAAGAGAAGATTCATGAGTTAAACTTCTTTAGGGAAATTTGAGTGAACCCCCATTTGTTTGTGAAGTTTGATTTTTGTAAGTGGAAGTTTGATTCTGGACTAGTGTCAATTCAACCCAAAAGATTTAGTTGATATGTGAGATTACTACATTAATGATTTTATATTTCTTTAACACGTCCTTTTACACGAGAACTCATTTGGTTTGAAGGGTATATGATACATCAGATCCAATCCACTTGTGCCGGTAAACTCCATAATATTTAATTATTTATTAATTGAATGAAAGATTGTGAGGATCGAACCCGTGATCAAGTGGTCACGGATGCTCTGATACCATGTAAAATATCAATTCAACTAAAAATTTTAAGCTTTTAGGTGAGATTATATTAATGATTTTATATTTCTAATAAATTTTATTTATCCTAATTAATAATAAATCATTTTATCTTTTCAAAACCCCGATAAATTTTCTATAATTACCAAATAATTTGTAGTTTTATTTTTTAGACTTTTATTTTTGCAAAATAACTTTGGGGTTTGCATTTATCATGTAACATGAAAAAAAAAATTTCCTACACATGCAACATTTTGTGGGGCTCGCATTTTTTAAAGCAAAAAAAAAAAATTAAGGCACCGAAAATGAATCTCGATAACGTAACATAATCATTTTTCCTACAAAATAATTTTTATAAAATCCAAAAACTTTTGCTTAAAAATAAGTTTTAACTTAAAAAAAATCGTCAAACATACCCTTAATAACTTACAAAGCATGTTGAATAAGTGGGTTGGACTATAGCTTATCGACGGTCTAGAATCACTTCCCAAAACACATATATTGAAAAATAAAATAAAAAGAAATATAAATATAAATAATGGGATATGATCTATTTATAAACTTTTTTTTTCAATTACACTAATGTAGGACCGGTCATACACTATGTGATTAATGTATGACCGGTCCTACATAGTATAGTTTGTAAACAAAAAAGTTTGTAAATATGAGGAGGATATTCTTACTACCAAAATTTTCTACTACTAACTTACTACCTATCTAATCACCATTGAATCAAAGAAAGAGAATGTTAAAAAGTTTTTGAAAAAAGGGAAAATGTTGATCCAATAACGATTAGATAGGTAGTAAGTTATTAGTAGAAAATTTTAGTAGTAAAAATATCTCTCCTCTGTAAATATAACCTGCCCCATAAACAATATATACAAGTTTTTCACTTGTGTTAAAAACTAATATATAGATTTTAGTAAGTGCTACAGTATCATTATGTTATCGTAAGAAAAAATAAATCTGTTTAATGTTTTTTCTCCTCTTTATCATTAATGTTTCATTCTTATAGAAAATTAGAGAACTTGTATAGAAAAGAAAAAGTCCTTTTTAAACAACAAAAGTAAAACTTCCTACAAAATTACACTTCACAGGGCAGTGGGGTCGATTTCTGCAAGTGCTTCGAATTGAACTCGAGTTGACATTGTAAAACATCAATCTCAATTTCCACGTAAAAATAATTTTATTATTTTCACGACATTGAATTTTTCATTGTAAAATTCACAAGGTTTATTATATAAATTTATAAATATTATCATCGAAATTATATGATGACGCTTTACCATGGTATTATGTTTTTCTCAAAAATAAATAGAGTAATGCAAAAATATTGGCTTAATTGCTGGTTCTCTATCTTAACAAAACAAATAGTATTTCTTGGAATTAATGAGAGAATTAATGTACAATGATCCATCGGTTATGAATAAGTGAGTTAATAAAGAAAAAGAGAAAAGGAAAGATGAAGAGGTGTGTGAGTTTTTTAACAAGTCCCACATTGGACAATTAGTAGGAAGTGAGAGAGTATATAAGCTCCCACCTCCCTCTCTTAAATTGGCCCTTGGGTCACTACATGTTTTATGTAGGAGGAGGAGATAGATTGGCTTTAGTCTGTCGTCTGGCTCGGTTCATATGTGTGTATTAAAAATAATTTTTTAATATTTTGTCCAAAGAATATATTCGTTGCTTCCCTCCAAAAGAATTCGAACCCAAACGTTGCAACTCGTCGATTTTTTGAGCAATTTTGAACCGAGCCGGTTCTTCCTGTTTGCGAACTGGTTAGGGGTTGTATCTCTTCGCCGAACCAGTCACCGGTTGTACCTGTTCGTCGGAACGGTCACCGGTCACACCCGTTTGCCGCCGTCGGACACGGCGGTTCGCCGCCGGCGACTGTTCATCGTGACCGGTCAGTGTCTATAAATAGACACTGACACCTTCAGAAATTAATCAGGTTTTTCTGCACTTAAACTCTGCCAGAATTTTTCTCCTTCCGGTTTTGCATACTGTTGTTCATCCTCAAGTGCGACTTCCTCTGACATATTGTTGTGTTCGTTTGGGCTGTTGATTGGTAGTGCCACCATTCTTCAGACGAAATCCCTTCTATCCTGGGAGACAAGTGTCCATCAACCTTAGGCATCAGTGAGGGGGCAAATTATCTTAAGGAGACACGTTCTGTGGGCTCGAATTTTATTCTTCTGATACTGCATTTTTCATTCTTCTGATTCTGTCTGTTTCATACATATCAAGTAAGTCTGTTTTTAATATTTATAAATTGTACAGTGATAACTCTGATCACCCACCCCTTCTGTTCTATATATGAGTTCAAGGCTATAGTGATTTAATATCACCCACTAACTTCAACAATAGTATTATCTCAACTTTTCAAAATGAACTACTAAATAATCTCTTTATTCTTACAAAAAGAACAATTTTAGTTCTTAGTATGCCGTTAAAAACTTCATAGAAGTTGCTTATATGACATTTATAAGTAAGTTATTCATTTGTTTCAAAAAAAAAAAAAAAAGTTATTCATTTGAGATAAGCAGTTTTAGCGCATGTGACGTGACATATACATGACTCATTAAATTTTCACAACAAGATTGATTAAAGTAAAGGAAAAAATATTTATGTACTTAATGCAGATAAGTTATTTACATTTATTCTCAAAATGACGTCATTTTGGTATTGTGATCTTAAAAAATTATAAATATAAAGACTATTATAATCCTGAAATAAATTAAAATTACAAAAATACGCTGATTTTCGTCCCAAAACGACATCGTATTGTGCTTACTGCAGATAACTTATCTGCACTAACTGCAGAAAAAGTGAACCCTAAATTAAATTACCAAAAAATAGATAATATTATTCAACTTAAAATCACACATTTACTATTAATGGAGTGATTAAATTGTTCATTTTATTTGTCTACCAAATTTTTTTTGTTCATTTTATAAAATAAAGGACTAATAATTTATTTTACAGATAGAGGCATGATGACATGTTATTTTTTCTGAAATTAGAATGACCGAAAGTACGATTAAGCTGATATGAAAATGTGAGTAATTATTTTTTTCATTGTTTTCTTCTAAATAATAATGAAAATTTAACTTTCAATGCAAGTAGGAATGCGATAGCTCCCTAAATTTTGATTTTTGAAATATAAAGCATTAAGATCGATCCCTGCATAGGAAGGGATACACACGGAGTGATAATGATCAACAAAGCGAAGACAAGTCCAAGTTAAACATTATTTCTGGAAGGTAAACTCTCTCGAATCTTCCCTTTCTTTTCTTTGGTCAGAAAGGGTGGAATTAGGTGCGGATAATTAATAATATTACTATGTAAGACAAATAACAGTTTTTTGAGTCATTATTTTCTGCAATCCAACGACTCGATATTTGTTAATATAAAACCCTTAAAGCCCTTCCATAATTCTTTTGGGATATTGGGTTTCTATTGTTTCGACATTTTATTTGGTTGACAAATTGTGATATTGGTACCATGTCTTCTTTATTTTATTTTATTTATTTATTTCGGTTTAAAATCTTTTTAAAGAGAGGGATCATCTAACTGCAGCTAACAATAAGGTGATATTAAAGTAAAAATCATAAATTCAGTTATCACAAAATAAGAAAAGTACTGGGAAATTAATGACCTCGTAAGACTATCCATGAGACTTTTTAAAATTTTTTTTTTGCCTTTTTCTATGATTTGGCAAAAAAAAAAAAAAAAAACAATATTCTGCAAGATATTTTGCATCTACATTTCTTCCAAAATTCAAAAGTAAACCCCACATTTATCTATGTGAAATTTAATGGTATAGATTATGAGGATGTAAGAACCTTAATACATACAAGTTTTTTTTTTTTTTTGATATATAATACATACAAGTTTTTCACTTGTATTAAAAACTAATAGATATAGTGGTGATTCTATGTGTCATCTTTGACAGGTTTCTCGAGTGTGCATCGCAGTTATCGTTGTGCCTATTATAATGGACAATGCGACAATTCCACTAGTGATGTCATTGGCTTCCAATCTTCCTATTATCCTTCGTTGTCTAACCCTAACCACCCGTTCGCGCAACTTACTGAATCCATAACTCAAGAACTTTTACGTAACCACACAATGTCCCACCTAATCAAGCTCATGTAACTTAGGAGTTTCCTTAAAATTTTATTTATGTGTGCACATTTAGAATAAAAGAATAAAAGAAAAAATTAAAATATATTATAAGGGATAAGTTATTGTGCCTACTCTCTATCTGCCTACTTTTACCTACCTTTCTCATCACCATTGGATTACAATTTGATCTAACAGTTCATATTGAAAACATACATAAAACTCTTTTACCTCCTTTCTCTCTCCTCCCCCTTCTCTCTTCCTCCGCTATATTTAAGTTTTGTACCTCACGATCCATGAGCATGTCCATTAGTCGATGAAATTTAATCAACAATATAGCTTCTTGTAATATCGTTGAAATTCAGGGGAAGTCAGATGAATACACGAATCAGATGAATACCACGAGTTATACCTTAAGGGGAAGTCAGCAAGGGTGCTTTTCAAGCTAGATGATTTAACAAATTCAAAAATTTAACCAAAATTCACATCTACAAGCGCGGCAGACATCGGCGATGAGTAGCATAAAAAATTCAATTAGGTATAGCGTAAGAAGAGAGAAGATAGAGGAGAGAGAAAGGGGAGGAGAGAGAAAGGAGGTAAAACAGTTTTATTTATGTTTTCAATATGAACCGTTGGATCAAATTGTAATCTAACGTGATGAGAGGGGTAGGTAAAGGTAGGCAAATAGGGAGTAGGCACAATAACCTATCCCATATTAAAATACAAAAGAATATAAACAGAAAAAAGAAAAGAAAACTTTAATTTAATATAAAAAAATAATCAAGAGTCAACTAAACTATTACAATAGAACATTTTGGATCCTCAACAAAAATTATGAACCCCAATTTAATCCCTTAAAAAAAAGTTGACTCGTGGTTCCTCATAATTCAAAAATAGACACAGATAATCAAAATCGTGATCCCTCCGAAATTCAAAAAGATCCACGTTAGTCCCTCAAAAGGACTAACATGTGTCTATTTTGAAATTTAGAGAAATCACGAGATGGTTTTTTTTTTAAGAGATTAAATTGTGTCCCACAATTTTTATTGGTGACCCAAATTTTTATTTTTATTTTCAAAAAATTTGTGTGTGCACTTGCACACACTTGCAAGTATACATGTCCGCCGTTGGCCGCTAGCCTAAGACACTTAACCACACACCGTCCCATCTAACCAAGCTCACGTAACCTAGGGGGTTTCCTTTTAATGTGCCACTAGCCCAGGACACGCAATCACGCACCGTCCCACTTAACCAAGCTTACATAACCAAGGGGGTTGCCATTAATGTGTGGGTAACTTAGGACACATAATCACACACCGTTCCACCTAACCGAGCTCACGTAAACGAGGGGGTTTCCTTTTAATCTGCAACTTGCTCAAGACCTAATCGTTGTGCTTGGCACAATACATTGACAACTCATCCAATACATTTAGTGATACAACTCAATCGTCCCTCCCGCTTCCACCTAACCAAGCTCACGTAACCTAGGGGGTTTCCTTTTAATGTTTCGCTAGGCCAAGACACATGATCACACACCGTCCCACTTAACCAAGCAGCTTACATAACCAAATAGGTTGCCATTAATGTGTGAGTAACATAGGAAACATAATCACAGATCGTCCCACCTAACCAAGCTCATATAAACGAGGGGGTTTCCTTTTAATCTGCAACTTGCTCAAGACGTAATCGTTGTGCTTGACAATACATTGACAACTCATCCAATACATTTAGTGATACAACTCAATCGTCCCTCCCGCTTCCACCTAACCAAGCTCACGTAACCTAGGGGTTTTCCTTTTAATGTGACGCTAGCCCAAGACACGTAATCACACACCGTCCCACTTAACCAAGCTTACATAACCAAGGGGGTTGCCATTAATGTGTGGCTGACCTAGGAAACATAATCACACATCGTCCCACCTAACCAAGCTCACGTAAACGAGGGGGTTTCCTTTTAATCTGCAACTTGCTCAAGACGTAATTGTTGTGCTTGACAATACATTGACAACTCATCCAATACATTTAGTGATACAACTCAATCGTCCCTTCTGCTTCCACCGAACCAAGGTTTCGTAACCTAGAGGGTTTCCATTTAATGTGCCGCTAGCCCAAGACACATAGCCGCACACTATCCCACCTAACCAAGCTTACATAACAAAGAGAGTTGCCAATAATACGTGGCTAACCTGGGACTCGCTCACTGTCCCACCTAACCAAGCTCACGTAAACAATAGGGGTTACTTTTAATCTGTGACTTGCTCAAGACGTAATTGCGATGCTTAACAATACATTGACAACTCAATACATTTAGTGATACAACCATCGCCCCTCTTGCTTCCACCTAACCAAGCTCACGTAATTTAGGGGGTTTCCTTTTAATATGTCACAAGTCCAAAACACATAACCGCACACCGTACCACCTAACCAAGCTTATATAACCAAGGGAGTTGCCATTAATATATGGCTAACTTACGAATTGCACACCATCCCACCTAACCAAGTTCACGTAAATGAGGGGGTTTTCTTTTAATCTGCGACTTGCTCAAGACATAATCGTGGTGCATAACAATACACTGACACCTCACTCAATGCATTTAATGATACGACTCAATTATCCCTCTCGTTCTCACCCAGGATTAACTGGTTCTTTCGCCGGGACTATGAGATTGCACATCATTGATGCAATAAACTAGCACTACAATATTGGTTTAACATATATTGCCATCTTTAACCTCCATAGAAGAAGGGAACAATGGGGCAACACAACTCTACGTTAAAGACGGGGGCTAGTTTGAAGAATAGTGACAAATGTAGCAAGATTTAGAAGATGTTTTGAGAATCTTATTTTTTTCAATTTCAAAAATTACTCTGAATATTTTTTTGCTTTTGGATAAAATCTGTTATAATCAACTATGATAAATAACGAAGCAATAATAATATAAAATATCAGAAGAATTTGAAAAGAATATGTTTTTATCTTTTCCTAACCTTCTCTTCCAGAATCTTCTCTTTTCCCTGATGTCTCCATCTTTCCTACAATTTTTCTATCTAATTCTTTTGGTAAGATAAATTTTTTTTACCGGTTCATCTATTGTTGAACTAATCGATTCAAGTTGGGAAGGAGTAGAAGAGTAATAATATTTTTCCTACCAAATTTTAAATATAATTAAATAAAGACTCGAACTCAATTATTAATTAAATTAGGAAAACTAGTCGGTTCCCTTTGTGTATATATATATATATATATTTTTTTTTTGCACCGTTTCTGGTTCCCTTTATCGAACATTGTTATATGCAAATTAGGGTTTTTATATTAAATTTATAAGGATGAATGATGTAACGATTGCCACATTAGTTAGTTATCCATGAACTAAAAAATGTACGTTATTAATTCAAAATTTGCAAGTCTTAAAACTTGTGAGAAAATTATGCCGCGTACAAGGATGATTTTCCATTTCTATATCCCCACCAGTCCACCATTCAAAAGTCGTTTATCCACCAAGACTACTTTATTTCTCCTTCCCCCTACTATTCTACTTTAAACTTTAGCATAATCTTCTAATCCAAGTTTATGCCGCGCGAGACCCACACGAAAGTTCAAAAAATTAACTCTGTCAACTTATGCGCTGCATAGTTTACACACCATGCATATGCAGAATCGCAGAGGCAGCCGTAAGCACACGCATCATATATATACTTCCTTACACACCCAATGCTAAGATGGTTAATTATATTACATTATATTATATTTTATACATTATATACATTGTAGACCTTATTAAGAAAGCCATCCTCTGAGTTGAAGCGTAAAAGTAATCCATAAACTTTGGCATCTTAATTTACATAAATTCCACTAGTACACCAATTCAAATACAAACTAACCCCTCTATATATAAACTTCTTTAAAAATCATAACAGACGTAAAAGCCCTTTCATAGAATATACAGCAAAAAGAATAAACACATGATATCCGCTTTAATTACAATACACCCGGCCAAAAGAAAAATATTAGATTAAACTAATAAAACACGAGAAATAAAACTATAATCAATAATATAAAAATCAAATCAAAACGGACGCAAATTCCGACCAAGCCCATTGACATTAGCGAAAAGTCCAACCAATTCTGGCTTGTAAGGCAAGAAGGACTTCTTCTTGCTCTGCTCTCCATTATCCTTTGCCACGGTTTTGTACTTCGCTTCACGCTCCATCGACGCGCCGCCGTCACAGTCGCCGGAGCCAGGCTTTGCAGCAACTTTATTGCTCGGAATCTGAAACACGGGTTGTTGTTTATCCTTGCCGTCGCTGTGGCTGTGGCTCCTGAGAAGCAGATTTCGAAGCTTCCAGCGCTTTGACGCAGAACCTGTTGAGTTGCTCTTCTTGCGCTCCATAGAAACCGAATTGGGGGTCCACACGCAGTAGGTTCCTTCAGTCACGCCCTCCAGCTCAACGCTCTCGTCGGTTGAAGACGAACACGACGACGTTTCACCTTCCTCGAACATTAGCTTCCTCAGAGGGACACGACGCCGTTTCGTCTCGTCCGGGTTAGTATTCGGAACAGGGGAAACGGAAGCAGCAACGGTGTCGTTTGAGGGAGTGGGAGCGTCGAGGAGTAGAGTGCGGTCGAAGATTGGGTACATGGGTTTGATCTGGCCGTTGTAGAAAATGTCGTCGGCGGAAACAGGAGAACTGTTTGGGTCTCTGGAAACAAACGAGAACTCGAAGTCGTCGTTTTCAGTTGTGTCGTTTCGAGAGTTGTTGTCGTCGTCGTCCTCGTCGTTGTTTTCCCATGGCTGGAAAAGAGTGTCGTCGCCGGAGACGGAATGAGGGTCCAGTCGGAGCTCCTCGATTACCCTGGCGGCGATATCGGCGAGCGTCTCCGAAGAGTAGCTGCTGAAACTGGGAGAAGACGATACCTGATTATGTTCATGATGATAAGAAGAAGCTTCTCCCTCTTGCTTTTGCATCGTTTCCACCTCAATCATGCTCCTTCTTTCGTTTTCCACTTTCAAAATGCGATCCCGTTCCCTTTTTCTTTCACAACAATAGAGAAAAGAGAGAGAGAGAGAGAGAGAGAGAAAAGAGAAAGTTTGGTTGAAATGAAGGAAAGTGTGTGGAGAGGTTCTGGCGTGAGATATATAGGATGCGATAAGATGCGGTGCTGGTGTAGGTAAAATATAAAATATTTTTCTTTTGGTGAATATTTTACTTCTATGGATATTGATAATTGAATAATACTCTCCTATGTATAAAAATTCACATAAAATAAAACAAATGAGAAAAATTGACTAATTGAGTAAGGTTGTGGTAAAGATTGGTATGTATGTGTGAGCCCAATAAATCGGCAATTCCATTGCTCAAATTCAAACCTCAAAAAAGAAAGAATTTTTAATTTTTAATTTTTTTTGAAGTGAGATGTGAATGAGTTTTCGCTTGCTTCATTGACACGTATCACGTGTTCTGATTCTGACACGCAGGAGGTGTAAGAGGGTTCATATGTTGTTGCATGACACGTGTACACAAGTTGGTAGTTCTGCAGTCATTACCTATATTTGTTTCTAGAACGATGGATTAAATTGTACAATGAAAACGGATGGATTTAATTATTTTATTTTATTTTAGCAACAGCGAAATCCATGACATGACATCAAATAATGGGGTCTAGTAGCTGGCTGATGATGATTGATTAAGCATTGAGCAAGGACCAACAATAAACTCGGACCCACATGATTCGCTTCATTGCCAATTTGCCATTGATTAATTATAATTTTTAAAAAAAGAAGTACTTGAGGTTGTGGTTCATGGATACAAAGGTGGGAGGACAAAATGTAGGTAAGGTATAGTCTATTGGCTATGGATTCAAGGTCGGTGCGGGGTATGATCTAATGAACCGGCAACCATTATATTCCTTATTAACACCGCGAAGCAAAAGGCAATATGACGTTCACGGATTTTAAGCAGCAAAGGGAGGCCACTTAGACGTGTGATCAAACTGCATTGTTCACTTTGTTTTCAGTCACTGTTTTGCTGCCACATAATAGCACTTGATAATGACGCTGAACGTATGTGGAAGGTAAAGGCATCGCGCCAACTAGCTTCAAGAAAGAATTTGCAACGTAAACCTCGATCACAATCACATTAATTTTCTTTTAATTTTTGAAAAAAATAAGCGAATTAGATACACTCACTGTGATAAGTTTTTTTTTTGGCTTTCTGGTTCACCAAAATTGTTGATTTCTTTTGTTAACAATTATGTCGTATGTGGAAATTTGCAGTTTATTTGTCGGCTGGTAACCGAAATCACTGCAATTCTCAGTTTTTCCAATTCAATAGTCCAATATAATTAATAGTTTAAATATTTCCGCGTATACTCATATGGGAGTGAATTCTTTCATATGAAAAAGTAATCATGATCACAATCACTCATTCATGATGAGATAAAAGAGAAAAATATATAATTTTTAAATAAATGATTATAATCAAATAACATGACTATATAATCATTTTTTTTCACATGAGCCATCATCGTATACATCTTTCGCATATTGAAGGAACAGAAGGCTCAAATCCCCCATTTATTGCAAAGAAGACTTCTTTCTCTAATGGCCTGTATAGTTGTGATATTTAGGAGTGTAAATAGGTTAAAGTAACGTTAGACTTTGGTTTGAATAAATTAGGAATGTATAAAGATCTTATATCTAGTCTGACATTAATGTCTTGTGTAGGCCTAAATTACAAGTATGACTTAACCTATATTTAAAAAAAAATCTTGACCTAGGCCTGTTAGATTATTTAAGTCTATTAAACATTCAATACTTAAAAAAATAATTAAAATAAAATTACTTTATTATTCAAAATTATTAATATAATAATATTATTTATTTTATTTAAAATAAATAATATGATATAAGCCGGCCTGTAAACTTATACAACCCACATGTACAAAAAAAATATATGGCCTATTCTATTTGATTATTTATAATAGGGGCAGAATCATTTGACATCTCATACGAGAGCCATTAGATAAAAAAAGATCAACGACTCTGATTCGTAAGCATGTGATACCATTGATCTTTTTTGATGTAATCGCTCTCAGACGTGGTGTCAAATTTTAAATTTGACACCGATGTCAAAGGACCCTAGTCCTTTATAATATGCCAAGTATGATTTAATATAGGTTAGATCGTAGGTCCCTATAGGCAGACCTAATTCATTTACACCCCTAATCATATCGGGTCATTAATTTATAACAAAAAGTAAATCTTAATATTAATTAAATGAGGAATATTACTCTCATATAACATGAGAATGGTTCTTTCATGTAACATGAGAGTAGTTCTCTCATGCTATAGAGAGTAGGGGTGTTCGCGGTCTAGATTGGATCGATTTTGGAAGCAAAAATCTTCTGATCAATCTCTTCGGTTTGATCATGTAATTATCCATTCAGTCTGGATTTTTTTTTCAATCCGATCCGATTCAATCCAATTTTTTTCGGTTTGAATTGTATCGGTTTTCGATTTTTTGAAAACCCTAAAATTTACTTCATGTTTATTGTGCAAATAACATCTTTTGTATATATTGGCTTTGTAAATTTTTTTTTAAAAATACAAAAGTATAAGTAAATGATAATATAATTTTTTGGGGGCAATGAGATATGAAACTCTACACGGATGAAATTTTGTTGATAAGATGCGACTAGATTTTTTCTTGTGTTTAGTAGATTGTTTAATGAATCTTGGGTTTAGAAATTTTTGGGCTGGGGAAAGACCCAAGTAGGTAGAGGAAAATTAATATATTGGATCGGTTTGGATTGGATCGGTTTTCATCAATCAATCCAAAAACCGATCCAATCCAATTAAAAATTGTGATTTTTTTCGATTTTTGATTTTTCGGTTTATTTGGTTATTGAATTCTCGGTTCGGTCACCACGGTTTGAATCGATTTGGATCGGTTGATGAATACCCCCAATAGAGAGAATCCAAATGGGGCAACCATTAAAAAGCAAAACAAAAAAAATTAGAGATTGCGATTTTCGAAATGAAATAACTATCTCATCTAAAATTCTAAAATGAAAGAAGCGGTAATGCCCCAATCAAATACATATAAAGCAGCGCTTACTGTTTTTTGCAAGCTGAAACTTGAGCTATAAAATTTGATTAGACCTCAAATCTTTAGTATTGGCATATATATGGAATTAACTTGTTCCACAAGTAACACCGGGTCAACAAATTTATAGGCCACATAGATAAGGACAATTAAGAGTGAGATTTCAAAACTCATAAAATAATACAAGTTGGCATGTTTCGGGAAGAAATTTTTAAGTAATATTATACATTTGGGTTTTGGCATGTGGGGATGAAGCATGAAGTTGACCTACACAACCACTTCGTTCATATATGGTTTCAGAATAATCATATCAAAACATTATAATTCTCTAATTCAAGAGCCTAATTAACGTATGCAAGACAATACAAGGAAAGTGGGTACTTAACCCCGAAATAATACAAAAAGACCATATGAAGTGGATGATATATAGGAGAGGTCGAGGTGGATAGCACTGCTTCTGTGGGCTTACAGTGCAGTGTGATGTTAACCACCCATATGGCTATTTTGTCAGATGATGACGTGGCCTAATCTGGTTGGCTGACAGCCTCTATCATTTTCTTTGATGTCATTTTGGCATGCCAATGTGATATCAACCACACTCAACATTTAAACAAATGTATTAATTATGAATATGGGATTAATAAATAAGCTGGACAAAAGGCACGGGAGAAAAAATATGCTTATTTATTGGTCACGCAGAATTGAATTTGTAAAAGTTGTGATGAATAGATGATCTGGAGCTTTCGTAACAAGCTGCTCAAAATAAATCCTTGATTTAGAGAAAAATAAAACGGAAACGAAAAATCTATTATTTTTATTGCTTTAGATATTTACATGACGACATGGCATAAATTAAAGGAAAAAACAAGTATCATGTTATAGGAAAATTCCTAGGTCATATTATAGAGACAATTAATTGTAGGGGTCATTATTTTAAAATAAAAGAAAAATAAAAAAATTGATGGTCCAACTTTTATGTGTCTGCAGAAAAATTACTTGTGTCATGTGAGAGGAGGAAAACATTACCTAAATTAAACTTTGTCAATAAGTAAAGGCCCTGATGATGGTATTCAACGAGCAGCGTGATGTCTTACGCATAACCTCCATCATTCAATACAATAAACCAATTAACATAGCATGAGGGCCGAGCAAAAAGGACATCTATAACTAACACTTCTTCAAATGCAAATCTCTCTCTCCATATAGGCAGAATCATTTCACATTGCTTTTAAATTAAAGTATGATATCTCAATTGAATTGTTAATTTCTATCTACTAGGGTAATTTATTAAAAATTTAATAATTAATTGGGAAAAAAATTTATAATTAATTAATATGTGATTTAACTCAATATAAATTATCATGAGAAAATCAAATCCCTTAATTAATATGTGTAACTCAATAAATTATTATCATCGAATTAAAGAAAAATAACTATTCAAATAGAATGTCAAAAAGATTTGACCAGTGCAAAGGTAATTAATAAGTTCAATTCATCCTAATTGGAGGGTGAAAATGCTCAAATCTAAAATTAAATTAGTCTAGTTTATTAAGATCTCATATACCAATTAATGTTAAAAAAATAGAATGTCAAAAAAATAAATAAATTATACCAATATTAAATAGTTATGTTCCATATATATATATATATATATATATATATATATATATATATATATATATATATATATATATGAATTTGTAGACATCTGACATCATTGAGTTTTTTTTATCTAATGACTATAAGATGAGGTGTCAAATTTAAAATTTGACACTGGTATCAAAAGATCTTACCTCATATAAATATAGGGGTTTACATTTGTCATTTCATATGACACAATAACATCATTACACACAACATTTTTTTATCTACATTTTAAAGAAAAAAAAGAAGAAGTTATGGCACACAAAATGAATCTCTATAACATTACACAATCATTTTTCCTACAACATAACTCTTATAAAACCCATAAATATATTAAAATTTTATTGATACTGAACCTTTGTGGATATCAATATATAGAGAAGAGAGAGGGGGATATCCACGAAGGTTTGTCATAAAGGAAATTCAACCAATTTGTTTGGGCCTCGACCTTTCCTTAAACAACCATTGGTCCACTCTTGCCCAGTTTTTGGATTGATCCGCAGAGTGCAGAGTGCCGATGTCATTGAAGTACAGCTTTAATTACAGCAAAGCAGGTAGCGATCGAGAGAGACTACTGTACTGCATGGGCCCAATAATGACCAATCCGACCTTAATCCCCGCATGGCCCACTTGCACATGCACCATCGTAACTCTATTTTCCTTTAAACGTATTTTGATAATAGGGTTTTATATATCTTCTGAAGGTGGAGAAGAGAGCATTTTGAAGCTGAGAGAAATTTAATGGGTTCCATCAAGTTAAATGAAAAAAAAGGGCATGTTTTACAACAGCAGGAGAAGTTGATTTTTGCAATGAAAGGAGAAGATATATCCCCTTGATAATATCACAGTAATTTATTAAAGTAAAAACATAATACTTCACACATCATACCATGAATGATGAGCATGTTTGATGAATAGTATAGCATAAAGCCAATGCCAAATGCCTATTTATCATGATCACAAAGAGCTAATTTATATATTTATAAATGATATTTAAATCAACTTGGATAAAAAAATGCCCAAATCAATCTTAGATAAAGCTTAGGATTAGATTAATATCTTATAAACAAATTTATTTAGTTAAAACAATTAAAATTCAGATTAAACTTTTTCAGCTTAACTATCTGATAGGTTTAAGTTAATATATTATTAGTATAATTATTATTCTTTTAATTGAGTTTCTATTGTAATATTTTAAAAATATATAATCGTTAGAAAATTTAAATGTTTAAACTTTTTATTTATTTACTTAAAGACCTACGCATATAAACATATTCAAAAGTAAATTTGATAATCTATTTAAAGGCTTATTATAAAAAGATACCTTCAAGTTAATTTTTATGTCATGTCTGAGTTTCAAAAAGATTTGTCAAACTTTTAAAAAAAACATTAAATAAATAAATCAAGCTTAGATTTGTATTACCTTCTACGAAACACGGACACAGCAATTTATTTGAAAAATACGTGTCGGACACCGACACGCTCCGACACGTTTCGACACGCGTTCGACACGTGGTCAATATTTTTGGACACATTGACTATCCCGACACGCGATTTTGACCGTATCCGACACGGTCAAAGGGCAGAAACGTAAGGATTTTGAAATTTTTATAAAATTAAAATAATTCTAAAAATAAAATAAAATAAAATAAATTGTAAGAAGAGGAAGAATGAAGAAGAACGCGAACGACGATGAACAACATGTCAGCCATGAAGAAATGCTCTTCGAATCAGTCTGGTGGTTCGTCTATGCAAAGATCTCATGTTTCATCATCTTCTTCGCCGAAATCATAATCGGTCTGGGTTGGGATGTAAAGAAGTGATGATGAAAAGGGAGAAAAAATAAGAGTTACTTTGGAGGCGAAGAAGAACGTGAAGGAAAAGGATGGTGGTTGATGATGATGCTCTCATAGATGACTATTGATAGTAAAAATTTGAGTTATGTGGTTGTCTTCTTCTCAACCACTTGTTTTATAACCCTGGTTCTATTCAATGGTTAAGTTGACACCACTTGAGATTAGATGTGAGCATGTGATGTGACTAATAAGCCTCACTGCTTGTTCTACTGTGACCGTGCTACGGAAATCAGACTTTTTAATGAAGACAATAATGACTTATAGACTATAGTATACCAATTGTTGAGCTGTAGTTGGTAGATTGTAAAAATTATTTATATAATTTTAAATAGAATATGCATAATACTTTATAATATGGGATATTTATTATTACAACCCACCTCTACTCTTACAAAAATAATATCAATTTCTTGTGATTCATCTGTTATATGTATTAAATATAAATTATACAATATATATATATATATATAAATTATTTAATATCAAAACGCGTCCCAACGTGTCGAAATTTAATATTTTTTGGAATTATCGTGTCAGAGTGTCGTGTCGTATCCCGTGTCCGTGTCTGTGCATCATTGATTACCTTAATGGAAAGTGCAACATAGGCATTGTCCCCCACTATTCTTGTCCTTTCTTTTGAAGTAAACTAGTGAATTACTCGTGGAATGCCCGGAGGAAAAAGAACAAAATCGTTGTCGCCGTCTTTGGTGTGTCGTCTTACTGGTAAATCCATACGTTGATGTTGATATCAAGCTCTTAACAATAACATGGTAATAAAAAAATAATTGTATTGTGTGCTAATTTTGAACTTCAAAAGGCTGTAGCATTGAAAAAGAAAAAAAAGTTAAATAAAATTCTGTAGGATTCTCACATTTAACCATACCGATTAACCTTCACCTACAATTGCAAAATTGATAAAATTTGTTCTTCTTAAGGGGGAACATAAAGTGACGAATCCTATACTATTTTGTAGGTAACATGTCTAGTTGGTTTAAGTTTGAAAACAACATTATGTGTTAAAGGCATTATCTGATAAAATACGATAAAGAAGCAACCCTAAATACAATAACACTATTTTGCATGACAACAAAAATAAAAATTTGAAAATTCAGTACATCCGTTAATTACGAACAACACCAAAAAAACATAAACTCTATATTACAAAATTCATTTATTTCACTATCTGCAGCACAATATTCACAAGTAATATCATTCTTTTCGTCATCTTCGTCTCGGTCCAATTGTAATTGCTTGTTTGAAACCTTTTCATGGTTGCATCTACTGGAATTGCACCAAGATTTGTCATGATTTTGAACGGGATGTTTACGTGTAACAGCCCGTGTTAACCCGGATTGTTAACACACTATCGTATTAAGCCACGCTTAATTAAAATGCGGAATAACTTTTTCTTTAGTTCAATTATGACGTCATTAACTTAGCCAACTTGATTACTTAATCATTTTCATAAAAATACTGCCTGTATGTAAATTGCAAGACATCTAACTGGAATACCTCATATATAAATAATAGGTGAGTATCTAAAGCCACAGGTCTACACAAGTAGCCTGGGTCAAAATCCTGAAACTTTAATTACAACATTAACCTAAAAGACCATAACAATCGTGTGGCATGGACAAACCCCATGCTCACCAAATAAGGCAACAATGCCCACAAATAGTCTCTACATAAACTTAACATAAATAAAGCAGAAAACATAACAGCAGTCAAATAAACAGCAATCCACAACCAGCACGTCAGCATAATTATCAGCTCAGCTCTGGCCTCCTGCCACCTGAGCCCTCAACATTACCTGATCCTGAAATAAGCGTCCCCAAACGTGGGGTGAGATCTCTAACAAGAAATCTCAGTAAGACAAGGGGTCCTCAAGGAGTCTCCACCCCAAGCTCACTTACATGTGTAATATAAGTTCTAAAAACAGTATTACAGTATAAGTTCTAAAATCATGCGATGCAGCAATTAATCATGTCATGTGTGCTTTCAAATCTACTGGCCAGAGAAATGTAGGAATACGTCTATGCCTACATGAGTACATGGATACTACCTGCACCTCACCCACATGCTTCTCCATCTTGTATGTACTACATACTCAGGATTGCCGTCTAGGTGGACACCACATGCATATCATAAAAGCTCATTGCATATAAATAGCTCAACAGCATTTCCAAAATAATAAAGCATGTAACACAGCATGCATAAACCCATCCCCATGGGACATGGTGGAACATCAAAATGGCTAAACCGAGGACACGAAAGCTTACCTTGCAAGCTAGCTACCCAAGCCAAGAGTCCAACCACTCACTAGTCCACAAACAGCAGTATCACAATCTGATATGGACCATTTAACAAGTCAATATAAATGCATCACAAGCATACAACTTAAAGACTACGCCTTTCCTTTACGTTTTACGTCTTAAGGCTTCCAACAAAGCCATAAGCCCTTAATCATATGATTCTGACTTAGTCCATTTATTATAGAAGTCCAACTTCCTTAAACTAGGGTCCACACACACCCCATAGCTTACTGTTCATACAGTGAAGCTACTGTCTGCGCAGAACCCAGGATATCCGGATATCAGAAGGGGCATATCCGGATATGCCATATCCGGATATCACACTGGACATATCCGGATATGTCATATCCGGATACCCAGATCCCATATCCGGATATCAATATCCGGATATCATATCCGGATACTGATATCCGGATATCTGTTCGACAAATATCCGGATATCTCACGACAGAATGCAGTTTCTGCATTTCGTGAGTATCCATCCCAAAGATCCAACTTTTAACACATGTACACGTTAAAGCATGCATCTTTAAGCATATTTAGGTTTACTTATGTGTTAGTTACATGTTAAACCCATTAACATACCAAGATACCACCTTTAAACCATAAAAACACATGATCAAGTTAAGGTGACTTACCCCAAAGCTTGGTCAGTAGTTCAAGGTGACTTTGGAGTTCACAATACTGCACACAAGTCCAGCACACCCAAGGACACGAAAATGCCACACCAAAGGTTGGTTCTTGGCACCAAAGGAGGCTTCTTGGAACCTCTAATGGTATGAACAATGGTTCATGACCATGGAAACACACCACAGTCCACAAACACCCCCTCACCCAGCACCTCCACTCAGAAAAGGTTGCACCACCCTCACCCAAGACACACTCTAGTTGCTTGGAAGAAGGAATGGTGAAGAAGATGGAAGAAGAAGGTTACCAAACTCACAAATGGTGAAAGGAAGCAATGAAACAGTGTTTTCCCTCACAAGGCAGCAGCCACTCTACGTAGGAAGGTTTAGAATGTTTAGGGTTTTGTGCCAAATGGGTCTATTTATAGGCACAAGGCCACACACGCGCAGTATTAGCCTTAATCGCAAAGTAAAAGATCTTGATCTCAAACTTCGGATTCTAGACCTACGCATTTTTCTAAGATTTGTCATATTTTTATTTTATTTTTCGGAGCACCTTTCCGGTACGCGCTTTTCCATAGCCAGTATCAGTTCTGGCATCAGATTACGTCGTTTTGACTCGAAACTTGTTTTACAAGTCCTACATAATATTCTAGTAATTATCATGCATTCGTTATAATTTTCCGGGATACTTTTCCGGTACGCATTTATACCGAGTAGCAGAACCGGTATCTGCGCTTTTCTTCCAAAAGGCGACTTTCAGCATTTTTACTCGCTCAATATAATTATCTAAGCCCATTAATAATTATTAGGGTCAATTATGGAATTATTTCCTAATTATCATAATTAATTCGCTAATTAACTTAATTAGCGGTGTGGGTTCTTACATTCACCCCACCTTTTTAAGGATTTTGTCCTCAAAATCAGAAACATACCTGTCTCGAAAGTCGGGATACTGTCGGAGAAGCTCGTCCTCTCGCTCCCAGGTACACTCCTCGGGACTACGCCCAGTCCACTGCACCTTGACCATCGGAATGATCTTGCTTCGAAGCTGTTTCTCGCCTCGATCGAGAATCTTGAGTGGTCCGACGGGAGTCTTTAGGTTCTCCCGAACCTCCACATCATCCGGCTGCACCACGTGCGAAGGATCTGCTATGTACTTTCGAAGCTGAGACACGTGAAACACGTCGTGGATGTTGGCTAGGTTCGGAGGCAAGGCGAGTCGATAGGCAACTGGTCCTACTCTACCAAGGATCTGGTAGGGCCCTATGAATCGCGGGCTCAACTTCCTCACGCCGAGTGCCCGTCCAACACCGGTGACAGGTGAAAGTTTCACAAACACATGCTCACCCTCGCTGAACTCCAGTGGTCGATGCTTGACATCGTAGTAGCTCTTCTGACGATTCTGCGCCTGCTTCAACTTTTCCCTGATCATCTGGATCTGAAGGGTAGTATCTTGGACAAAGTCCAAGCCGAAAAGCTCTTTATCTCCAACCTCAGACCAGCAGGTAGGAGTCCGACACCTCCTACCGTATAGCGCCTCGTAGGGTGCCATGCCCAGTCTAGCATGAAAACTGTTGTTGTACGAGAATTCAACCAACGGAAGGTACCTATCCCATGCAGAACCCTGCTCCAACGTGCAAGCTCTCAACATGTCCTCCAATGTCTGGATGGTCCGCTCAGTCTGTCCGTCAGTCTGAGGGTGATAGGCGGTACTCAATCTCAACTGCGTACCAAAAGCCTCCTGCAGCGCCTCCCAGAACCGAGATGTGAACTTCGGGTCCCTATCACTGATGATACTCTCGGGCACCCCGTGAAGCCTCACAATCTCACGGACATATAGTTTGGCCAACTGCTCTGTAGTGAAGCTCACCTTCACTGGAAGAAAATGGGCAGACTTGGTCAATCTGTCCACAATGACCCAGATAGAGTCACAACCAGCCTGAGTTTTAGGCAATCCCACCACGAAGTCCATGGAAATACTCTCCCACTTCCACTGTGGAATCTCCAGAGGTTGAAGTTTTCCAGACGGTTTCTGGTGCTCGATCTTTACCTTCTGACAAATAAGGCATTTGGACACGTAGACCGCTATGTCCTTCTTCATGCCCGGCCACCAAAAATTTCTCTTTAAGTCCTGGTACATTTTTGTAGCACCAGGGTGGATAGTGAACCGGCCTTTATGAGCCTCTGCCATAACCTCCTCAGTTAATGGCCCTCGAGGAATAACAATCCTCTTTTGGAACAGCAGCAAACCATCATCGTTCCAAGACACACCGTCCTGGTTTTTCACATAATCGAGGCACTCTCTTTGCACTTGCGCCTCTTTGATCTTTTCCATCAGCTCATTGATCACTTCCGCTGTCTCCATTTCAAGTAGTGCACCCCCGAACAAGGAGTTCACTCTCAAGTCTCTGAACTTCTCGATCACCTCGTAGTCGTTCATCATTAAACTGGATAAGCTCACGGATTTCCGACTCAAGGCATCGGCTACCACATTGGCCTTGCCAGGATGGTACCTCAACTCAAAGTCGTAGTCCTTCAAGAACTCCATCCATCTACGTTGTCTCATGTTCAACTCCTTCTGGTCAAACAGATACTTCAGGCTCTTGTGATCACTGAATACAGCAAACTTCATGCCAAACAGGTAATGCCTCCAAATCTTGAAAGCAAAAACAATGGCTGCCAACTCCAAGTCGTGGGTCGGGTAGTTCTCCTCATGAGGTTTTAACTGTCTTGAAGCGTAAGCAACCGCTTTCCCTTTCTGCATCAGCACACAGCCAAGTCCTTTACCAGAGGCATCGCAGTATAACTCGAATTGCTCCGCAGGATCAGGAAGAACTAACACTGGAGCAGTAGTCAGTCTCTCCTTCAACTCCTGGAAACACTCCTCACACTCATGTGTCCACACGAATGGAGTCTCCTTCCGGGTAAGGCGAGTCATCGGTAGCACCATCTTGGAGAATCCTTCTATGAACCTCCGATAGTACCCGGCCAAACCCAAGAAGCTTCTCACTTCTGTAACCGTCTTGGGCCTCTCCCAATCCATCACGGCCTCAATCTTGTTCGGATCAACTGCAACTCCATTAGCTGAAATCACATGACCCAGAAATTTCACCGCCTTGAGCCAAAACTCACATTTTGACGGCTTAGCATAAAGCTTTTTCTCTTTCAGCACTTGCAACATAATCTTCAAGTGCTCGGTATGCTCCTCCTCCGTCTTGGAGTAAATCAGGATGTTGTCAATGAAGACAATCACAAACTGATCCAGGTACGGTTGGAAAATCCTGTTCATGTAGTCCATAAACACTGCGGGTGCATTGGTGAGTCCAAACGGGATCACCAAGTACTCGTAGTGCCCGTACCTCGAGCGAAACGCTGTCTTTGGGACATCCTCCGGCTTTACCCGTATCTGATGGTAACCGGACCGGAGGTCGATCTTTGAATACACACAAGCACCCCTGAGCTGATCCAGCAAATCATCTATGCGTGGAAGAGGGTACTTGTTCTTGATTGTCACCTTGTTCAACTGTCTGTAGTCGGTGCACAACCGCATGGTCCCATCTTTCTTTTTCACAAATATGACCGGTGCTCCCCAGGGAGACACACTCGGCCGAATAAAATCTTTTGCTGAAAGCTCCTCGATATGCTTCTTCAGCTCCGCCAACTCTGGTGGCGACATCCGGTATGGAGCCAATGAGATAGGCCCCACACCAGGCAGTAAGTCGATGGAGAACTCTATCTCCCTCTGTGGTGGAAACTCAGGAATCTCCTCAGGAAACACCTCGAGGAACTCCTTCACCACAGGAATGCCAGTGAGATCCTCCTGTGTCCCACTCACCAAACCTCCCAACATGACATAGCCAAATGCCCCTGCTCTCAAGGCCCTCCTCGCCTGCAGGACTGAAATGAACGGTGAGGAACTGGCTGTGGACCCACCCGGAGACATCACCACTTTCTTGGCACAACAGTCAATCATTGCACAGTTTCTGGACAACCAATCCATGCCCAGAATAATTTGAAGGTTGGCCATCGGTAATCCTATCAGATCTACCAAGAAGTCACGGCCATCCCACTGAAACGCTACATCGCGATGAACAGTGGAGGTCAAACATTTTTCTCCGGTGGCGGTGGTAACCCGCATCGGTGGAGAAAGCACATCACTGGGCAACTCAAGCCCCACAGCAATAGGGGTAGCAACAAAAGAGTGCGTTGCCCCTGAATCAAATAACACATCAACAGCTGAACCACCAATGGTAACAGTACCTCTGACCAGGTTCGGAGCTCTGTCCGACTGCTGACGATCCAACGTATACACACGCCCCGTAGTAGGTGGCACTGCTGGTGCCCCGGTAGGAACCATCTGCAATGGCACAGCCTGCACTGCAGCAACTCTCGCCGTCGGGCAATCTCTGGAATAGTGGCCCTCCTTGCCACACTGGAACCATATCAGCTGACCGGTAGAGCACGGCCCAAAATGTGACTTCCCGCATCCAGAACATCTGGGAGCAGGAGGTCTAGCGGCGTTCCCCGGAGTAGCAGTCTTTCTAAACTGATTTGGCGCTTGCTTAGCCGCCATCTGCTTGCCCTTGCCCTTGTTCGCAAAATTTTTATTCTTCCAGGGAGTAGAACCACCAGCGCTCTGCGGCACCTCAACCTTGGCCCTCTTGGCCTGACTCGCCCGGCAGTAGTCCTCGATGTCGCGACACTGCTGCACCAACGCTCCGAAGTCTCTCGAAGCAGAACCAGCGAGATGTCCAGCAATATCCTCATTAAGTCCCCTCCGGAACTTGGCCGCAAGAAATACAGGAGTCGGTCTCGCCATGCGGAAATGAGCGAACTTGACCAGCTCATTGAACTTGGCCAGGTACTCGTCAACAGACAACGAGCCCTGTACCAACCGGTCAAACTCCCCCTGCTTCCTCTCCTGTGAGTCATAAGGGAAGTACTGACCCAGGAAGCTCTCCTCGAAGAATGGCCACGTCATCACATGGCCCTGCATCTCGTAGACCTGAGATAGGTTGGTCCACCACTCATGGGCCTCGCCCTCCAGCATGTACGTGGCGAACAACAGCTTCTGCGGATCCGTGCACTGCATGATCCGGAAAATCTTGTCCAGCGCCTGTAGCCATCTGGCAGCAGCAATGGGATCATACGATCCGTCGAAGGTAGGTGGCTTATGCTTGCGGAAAGCATTCAGCCGGCGATCGATCTCGTCACGATCCTCAGCAAGTACGGGGATAGTCTGCATAGCCCCCGTCAAGTGACTACCCTCACCCATCTGACTCTGGGTGTCCTCCTGTTGACTAGGCGGAGGTGGAGGCGGTGGCGGCGGTGGAGGTGGTGGAGGACCCTGGCCAGCAGCAGGACCAGCCCTCAACTCCTCCAACATGACCCTCATCATCGTCATGTTGGCCATCCGGTTCTCCTTCAGAACCTCTGCCGTGGTTTGCCGGTTCGCATCTCTAATTGCGTCCAGCATTGCCCGGTTCGCCAGCCTCGTGGCTTCCTGGTCGGCTAGTCGGGCCGCCTGCATCTCAGCTAATGCAGCCAGGACAGGATCCGTCTGATCCTCGCTCGTACTCGTGTTCCTCCTCGGTGGCACCATGACTCTGCACACGTTACACAAAGAATGAGTTGATCAGGCCCACGCCATGTGGTCACATATGCATTATCATAACCCACACCAGTCAGAGAGAGCACAAAGTAGACACGCAACGACACATCCTAAGTTATTGCAATACATACAGGCTTTTCCCTAGAAAGTGCTCTGATACCATAAAATGTAACAGCCCGTGTTAACCCGGATTGTTAACACACTATCGTATTAAGCCACGCTTAATTAAAATGCGGAATAACTTTTTCTTTAGTTCAATTATGACGTCATTAACTTAGCCAACTTGATTACTTAATCATTTTCATAAAAATACTGCCTGTATGTAAATTGCAAGACATCTAACTGGAATACCTCATATATAAATAATAGGTGAGTATCTAAAGCCACAGGTCTACACAAGTAGCCTGGGTCAAAATCCTGAAACTTTAATTACAACATTAACCTAAAAGACCATAACAATCGTGTGGCATGGACAAACCCCATGCTCACCAAATAAGGCAACAATGCCAACAAATAGTCTCTACATAAACTTAACATAAATAAAGCAGAAAACATAACAGCAGTCAAATAAACAGCAATCCACAACCAGCACGTCAGCATAATTATCAGCTCAGCTCTGGCCTCCTGCCACCTGAGCCCTCAACATTACCTGATCCTGAAATAAGCGTCCCCAAACGTGGGGTGAGATCTCTAACAAGAAATCTCAGTAAGACAAGGGGTCCTCAAGGAGTCTCCACCCCAAGCTCACTTACATGTGTAATATAAGTTCTAAAAACAGTATTACAGTATAAGTTCTAAAATCATGCGATGCAGCAATTAATCATGTCATGTGTGCTTTCAAATCTACTGGCCAGAGAAATGTAGGAATACGTCTATGCCTACATGAGTACATGGATACTACCTGCACCTCACCCACATGCTTCTCCATCTTGTATGTACTACATACTCAGGATTGCCGTCTAGGTGGACACCACATGCATATCATAAAAGCTCATTGCATATAAATAGCTCAACAGCATTTCCAAAATAATAAAGCATGTAACACAGCATGCATAAACCCATCCCCATGGGACATGGTGGAACATCAAAATGGCTAAACCGAGGACACGAAAGCTTACCTTGCAAGCTAGCTACCCAAGCCAAGAGTCCAACCACTCACTAGTCCACAAACAGCAGTATCACAATCTGATATGGACCATTTAACAAGTCAATATAAATGCATCACAAGCATACAACTTAAAGACTACGCCTTTCCTTTACGTTTTACGTCTTAAGGCTTCCAACAAAGCCATAAGCCCTTAATCATATGATTCTGACTTAGTCCATTTATTATAGAAGTCCAACTTCCTTAAACTAGGGTCCACACACACCCCATAGCTTACTGTTCATACAGTGAAGCTACTGTCTGCGCAGAACCCAGGATATCCGGATATCAGAAGGGGCATATCCGGATATGCCATATCCGGATATCACACTGGACATATCCGGATATGTCATATCCGGATACCCAGATCCCATATCCGGATATCAATATCCGGATATCATATCCGGATACTGATATCCGGATATCTGTTCGACAAATATCCGGATATCTCACGACAGAATGCAGTTTCTGCATTTCGTGAGTATCCATCCCAAAGATCCAACTTTTAACACATGTACACGTTAAAGCATGCATCTTTAAGCATATTTAGGTTTACTTATGTGTTAGTTACATGTTAAACCCATTAACATACCAAGATACCACCTTTAAACCATAAAAACACATGATCAAGTTAAGGTGACTTACCCCAAAGCTTGGTCAGTAGTTCAAGGTGACTTTGGAGTTCACAATACTGCACACAAGTCCAGCACACCCAAGGACACGAAAATGCCACACCAAAGGTTGGTTCTTGGCACCAAAGGAGGCTTCTTGGAACCTCTAATGGCATGAACAATGGTTCATGACCATGGAAACACACCACAGTCCACAAACACCCCCTCACCCAGCACCTCCACTCAGAAAAGGTTGCACCACCCTCACCCAAGACACACTCTAGTTGCTTGGAAGAAGGAATGGTGAAGAAGATGGAAGAAGAAGGTTACCAAACTCACAAATGGTGAAAGGAAGCAATGAAACAGTGTTTTCCCTCACAAGGCAGCAGCCACTCTACGTAGGAAGGTTTAGAATGTTTAGGGTTTTGTGCCAAATGGGTCTATTTATAGGCACAAGGCCACACACGCGCAGTATTAGCCTTAATCGCAAAGTAAAAGATCTTGATCTCAAACTTCGGATTCTAGACCTACGCATTTTTCTAAGATTTGTCATATTTTTATTTTATTTTTCGGAGCACCTTTCCGGTACGCGCTTTTCCATAGCCAGTATCAGTTCTGGCATCAGATTACGTCGTTTTGACTCGAAACTTGTTTTACAAGTCCTACATAATATTCTAGTAATTATCATGCATTCGTTATAATTTTCCGGGATACTTTTCCGGTACGCATTTATACCGAGTAGCAGAACCGGTATCTGCGCTTTTCTTCCGAAAGGCGACTTTCAGCATTTTTACTCGCTCAATATAATTATCTAAGCCCATTAATAATTATTAGGGTCAATTATGGAATTATTTCCTAATTATCATAATTAATTCGCTAATTAACTTAATTAGCGGTGTGGGTTCTTACATTACGCACCCACAAACTTTGGATAACAAATTTGACACGCTCTTTGATTTGATCGAACTTAGTCATCTTTTTCAAAGAACAGAAAATTTCAAATCCCACATTTTGTTCATCCTAATCGTTGCCAATCATCAAAAGCATACAATAAACGTACTTGGCTTCATCGTGTCCATTCTGTGCTGTCATGTTCAAATTTTCAAGAGCCACCTTATCGCGCAAAGAACAACAACTCTATTGTTAATACTGTACTATTCCTTCTCGGTACAAAATTTCTGGGTTGCCACTTCCTCTACAACGTTTCAAAAAATATAATTTGCGATTTCTGTTGTAATGTTCATCTGGTGTCATTACCCATTCAAACAACCTCTTGTATTCCTCGTCAAGCTCACCGTGACAATCGTTGATTACTTCGTGTATAAATGGTCTTTTCCCTGAAGCTGAAGTCATTGGCAAACATGTAAATCTCTCCAACGATGTATGTTTATACACCGAATTATGCTACGCAAGATTTAAAAAATGTTTGTAACTGACTTTAACGTTCGAAATGTCCTTGATAGAATGGCTCGCAACCTTTTCGAAAATCTTCAATAACAATTCTGCTGTAAGAGTTTTGATGTTAGCCATAATTTTCTTCATGTTGTTTTGGTTTGAAAATTTCAGAATATTTGGTTGGATGTAAGTGCAGATTATGGAAAAGGGAATAGGATAAAATGAATATATAATTTTCTGGAATCGTTTCATTTTTATAATGCGACTCTTCAATCTGTTTAAGTGATGTATTGTTTCTGTTTTCCTATGATGGATTTAAGATTATTGTTTTGTTTGCTTTTTAAATCAGTCTCTTCAACTTCCAGGAATTAACGTTATGACCTTTGGTTTTTAGAGACCGTACAGCAGATTTTGCTTAGATTTTGTGTAGGTGGTTTTTTGTTCCTTAATGATAACTGTCAACTGCAACTCCTGCGTCACGATTTCAGCACATCATTTAAGAAGTGTCTCGGTTATGAAAATGTTTTACATCCACGTTTTGTCAAACTCCTCGATTTCTCCATTGAAATTCAGAAAAGTGCATTGGTTATAAAAAATAACATGCAACTGCCGCGTTTCATTAATGAAATTCCTCCATAATCATTTATAAGGCTTGTTGGAAAAAGAGATAAACATGTAAAAGCTTGTTGAACTATTAATGTTTCACGGAATACTAAAAGGCTTCATAATAATCATTTATAAAAACAATAAAATAATATGAAAAGTCATTGTGTTATGGAACAACGTGTTCTGCATAACCATTATAACCTTCTAAAAGCTATAGGAAGACAAAAAGACATAACCATATAACGGAGAAAATCTTCAGTCCTTTTCGAAGGAAACACGTAAAACATGCAGAAATATTTTTCCAACGCAAAACATGCACACAAATTATAGGAACGCAAAATGCAGAAACATTACACCTTATCTTCACAGTCCTATTCAAATAAATCTTAAGTTCAGAGACATGATACGAAATCTAGAAACAAAATGTATTCAGTTCACCATCTGTATCGCTGGGTTGCCACTCTCACAACAACGTTTCAAAAATTTAACTTCCTGTTCCTTATTGAAGCGTTTTAGAGAAGACAATTCAAACGCATACAATTCAAAATCCAAAACTTTAACAGAGAAGCTGGATTCATCATCAACATCCCAATGAAAGACTGCTTTCACGAACCATTCCAAGTATGATTTTGAAAACATATCCCCTCACATGTCTATAGAGAAAATCGTGCTCCGCAAGTTGCTTGAAATACTTGCAGCTTAGTCTCGCGTTGCATATGTCCTCAAACGAATGAGATGCCACCCTTCCGAAAATGTTCAATAACACCTCTTGTGGAAGAGTTGTGATGTTAGACTCTGATTTTTTTCATCTTGCTTTTATAAGTAAAACTCTCTTACTCTTTTTTACTTACAATACGGTAAGTTGCAGAAAAATTAAGAACATGAAGAAGGTTGGCTGTTGTTATAAACCATTTAGACATCGGTTTATTTAGGGACATATCTATTTGATATCATTAATTGCTTAAGACTTAAATATGGGTTGTATAAAACCATTAATTTCAATCAATTTTAAAAAAAGGTCCTTCACAATTGGTTACAAAATTCGACTATACAAATTTCAATGTATTTAATGAGACGTACTTATGTTAATTTTCCAATGTAAATTTTTATCAAAAAAACCAAATACGTAGTCACATCTGCAATACAACGATCAAAGAAGTGAATACCCCATTCTCATTGATTCAAAATATATTTTTCATGAATAACATCATCTACATAATATGCTTATACATTTCATAACCAAGAAGAAGCTCTATTCAATGATACCTCATCATTCTTTATTCCCAGGATATCATCATCGAATAATAATATCCAAACGATAGCTAATACATTTCATCAGCAAGCATAATTTCGATGCAACATTTCCATAAACAATCATCTTCTACAACACAACCAAACTGTCTGCAAGTTAGTTGAACGTTGTAAATATCAACAATCCCATCAACAACAACCCTTGCAAAAATCTCCAACAATAACTCGTATGGAAGATTTTGAATATCGCCTGTTGTTGATTCTCAAACCTTCTCTGTTTTTTTGTAGAAAACCCAGCATAGAAGTAAGATTTCACAACAGACCTATCTTTGAGAACATTCAACTCTTCCAGATAATGGTCCAAATCCGAACCCTACAAAAACAGTATATTTCCACATATTTTTAACAAAACGAAATACCAAGCAGTAGAATACCCCACTGTTATAAAAATTAAAAGTTTTGAGAACCAAACCCGCTTGAAATGTTGCTCGCGTAATTCACCAGCACTCACTCCTAACAAAGCAAGACAATCTCCATCAAACAGTACAAAAGAAGCAGAATCAGTGTTATCAATAACTCTGACCTGAACACTGAACCTAAAAAGATTAAGTTGTAATTTACATCAGTAACACTGAACCTGCATGATTAACTTTAAAAAAATAACAGCAAACAAAACCTCCCCTACTTTGGATAATATTCACCCCAATGTTTCTGACAGTTCTTACACTACCATTTCTCAAAATCTTCACACACTGAACATAGCCATTTCTTACAAGACTTGTACCACCAAATGTACTTACTTTCGATGGATTTAATAGTTCCATAAGTAATGCAAGTAGTAACATCACTGCAATTCTTAATATCAGTAATAAATTTCATTTCTGTATCTTTTAGAAAATCATTTTCAAAAGAATATAAGGATTGGCTGGATAGCTGAGTCAACCTCTGACTACTTTCGATCGGATCACCCGAAAGCCTGAAATATAAACATATGTCAAAGAATTAGTGCATACAGCAAAAGAAATGCCTCCTAAAAAATATTGCAGCAAACCTTTTTTTGAAATCTATGATCTCAGGCACATTGGAATCAAAAGTTATTTTCATCGTATACTTTGTATTAGCTATTCCATTTTTTTCCTAAAAAATTTGTAAAAAATATACGAAATAAATAAAAGAAGAAAAAAAAAACAGTAAAACAAAAAAAATCGAGAAATACAATACTTAAAAAAAAACCACTAAAACCCTTTATCCTTGCAAGCTGAAGTATTATAACATTTTGGCCACTCTAATTATTTTTTAAGAAAGATTGGACCTCATCTACGTAGGATTCCCACAAAGTGCACTCAAGTTTCTGACCCCTATTATGTTAGTGGAACAAAAGAGATATAAGAAATCATGCAAACTTTAAATGTTATTAAATTGAAAAACACGTAAGAAATTAAAAAAAAAAAATCAGAAATATGCATAACATAAATACCTCATATTTTCAAGCTCCACGACAACCATTCTTGTTTTCCTACCTGAGATGACATGTTCACGGACTTCCCCAATTCTAGACAGCAAACCAATAACGTCTAAAGAATAAGTAACATGGATTCATCATCACGTCCTATATAAAAAATCTTAAACGAAATCGAATAACACCATAGACCAAAACAATCACCTATTAAATACAGGGAGTCAGACGATTCCTTCTCAATAACGTCAAATTTAGCAAAATCAAAACCGTGCGCAGGAATAATAGAATCAACAATGGATTTCACATCCGTCCTCAAGTTGAAAGTCAAACGATATTCATGCCGTGTTGGCCTGAAATTACCACTATTCAACCAAACTCCAATTTTTTATTATAAAATAAGCATCTCCCTCGCGAATTTTCTTTCGAACTTGCAAAGGACCTTGCGCCGTAACATGGATCCTTCCACCCTATAAAATGAAAATATGTACTATATCAATCAAAAAAATGACAATGCAGCTGCCGAAAAGAAAAAGACGATAAAAAAATGACATTACTTGTTCATCTAACAAAAGCATATCAACATTGTCATCAAAATCTTTTGGATTAAAATTGGGAACCTTCCAACACCTAACCACACGCACTTTAATCCTCCAGTCTTCTTTAATAGGATTAAGATCCTTTATGAAATCGTACTTCGAATACATTATGTTGAACGATATAATAAGAGCAGAAGAAGAGAAACAGACCAAAGAAGATGAATACAATCAGAGGAGAAGAAGAGAAGTGTAAAGTTCATTAGATCAACAATGTTCATTCCAGAACATTTGGCGCCGTATCTGAGAAGTGTAAAGTTCTAATTCCACTTCCATTCACCAATACCCACTGGAGAAGATTTCACCCTAATGACGATCCACACTGCTAGTCCAGCAAACCATGGCAGAAGCCAAATGGCTTCATGAAGGAGAAAAAAAAAAATTTGTCTACAATTTACCTCATTTGCTGATATGATCACCGGGTTGATTTCCACGCCAGATTTCTAAGCATGTCGAACACCCAACAATGTTCCTTGGAAACCGTGAAGACCCACATGCTAGATCTCGGTTCATGACCCATAAAAAATCCGCAAGCTCTTCAATCGATTATGAAGACGTTCAAATTTGAGTCTTGCTCCATATGTCCCTTAAATGGCTGCTGCCCATCGAATGAGTGCTGAGGTTAAAACATTGGATGAGACTTGAAAAGCATATAAGCTCAGTATTCTTTCTTTTTTCGTCATCTTTAATTCAACTAATATCTCATAAATTTCTAGTTGTTGTTACCTTTGATTTTCGTTCAATGTGTGATAATATGCTACTTATTTGCCTCACCAAAATGCATATGACAATAACAAAAGCACACGCTTTTCACGGTAGTAATTCTTCAAATTTTAAGTGGTTGCTTTAGATTCCGTAATATTAGTTAAGAACCGTTTCCTTAGTCAATTTTTATAATCTTATTTCTGCTTCATTACCTCTAGATCTTATTGGGTTCAGTTGAGCACAATATTTAGGTAGTTCTTGATTATTGTCACAGCTGTATTTCTTATCTATATAATCATAACTTTAGCTATATTGCTTACCCTTACTGCTATATTTATAATTTATGAAGTTTAATTCCTTTGTTTATATATGCAATTTACGCATAGTGCTTAGAGAAATAAAATGGTTCATGTATTTTCGCCGAGAAGTTTAAATTGGTATACTAATTTGATTTTTTTTGACATTATATTTAAGTTTCTTCATACGACGAAAGGTTTGAGTTCAATTATTATCACCTCTGTTCTTTATATTAAAAATAAAATTAATTTTAGCACAAGTTAAAATTAATTTATGTATATTTCATGCTTCAAATCTAAAAAAAAAAAAAAAAACTCAGAACGTGGTGTAAAATGTATTTGTACACTTAAAACCCTTTAACTGGCTTTATAAACCGCGTTGCCCACTTAATAATAATAATAATAAAGATAATTTATTTTGTATTCTTTAATTTAAAGTTTACATATAGTTCATCACAAATTAAATATAGATTTTTTTATAATCTAATAATGTAACTTTGGAGAAAGTCTGAGTCTCTACATATTATATATGCTTTATTTATTAATGACACTCCGCGAACGGTATGTTATATCTAAGGAAATTTACATAATTATGATTCAAATAATAGTTTCGCATAAAGAATACTAAATTATTAATTTTGAACCTTTGACAAAGAAAGGGGAGAGATAAAAAATAAAAATAAAAATTGGACAGATCAGTCTCAAATAGTGCAGTATTTCTTTTGATTTATTAAATTCTAGCTTCCTGTATTTTTAAGTTGGTGAAAAATTGATTATACTGTGCATACTTATTGACACGAGCATACTATTGTTTTACCAAGTACTAGTGTATCTGTTTTCTCCTAATAAGAATTAAGGCTTTATTAATATCATGTTACATGATTTAAAGTTTTGTGTCCAACTCTCACATCAAAAGGGAAAGAGAAAGTGGAATGATGAAAGAGAAAGAAAAACATGTGGACCTCACCTCTTTAATGTGTGTAGGAAAGTGAGTTATATTATGTTACATCATAAATTTAAAACCCTAAGAATTATTGTCGGACTTTTGAATATTACTCAGCCGTACCTAGGTATTTGGGACAAATTTTTATGAGTTCAAATTTTGAGTAGGAGGGGTACTGCTCAATTTGTTGTAAAGCATGTTGATTGGTACTATACATCTGTTGCTTGGTAGTTATAGATCTGTACTGTTCTGGCTTGGACCAATTGAGACATATCCATTATTGATTCTTGCTTTTGATTGGAAATTTACACACTTCTCTAATTTTGAGTTACATTTAGTGAGGTTATTACAAGCAGCATGAGAGTCGTTATTATTGCGTATAACCTTGTATATCGCTGCAATACTACTGCGAAATAGATTTTTCTCGTATCAATTAGTCACTTACCTGAGTTAAATAAAAGATTTACTAGAGCAAGTCCAGCTTTTATTGTAATTCTTTTATTAGTGCAATCTATTGTATGCAATTATGTTGTTATTCCTTTCTGTGATGTCTCTGCTTTTCAGTGTGGACCATGATCCATGAATTGTATTTTTATAAGCTTGTACATGGAGAGTAACATCCTATGACTATGACAGAGAGTTAAGCTTTGATTATACCAAAAAATTCAAAGGGTTTTATATTTTTCATTTAACATGATAATTGAATTCTCATGTTGTAGAAACAAAAAGCATGTGGAACCCGTATGTTAGAAAAAATTATGTGTAGGACCCGCATTGGCACAAAAATCAAAAGATATGTAGAAAAATTTAAATTCTCATGCTAAATAAGAATTATAAAACCTAAATTCATAACATACAGACTTAGTATTCGCAAACTCAGAGTTTCTTTTCAGTTTGTTAGTCCACATTAAGAATTCCCTGACTTCAACCCGTAAGTCTAACAACCCGGAAGCACCACACTAGGACTTACGGGTTGTTAGACTTACAGGTTGAAGTCGGGGAATCCTTAATGTGGATTAAGAAACTGAAAAGAAACTCTAATTAAACATGGGGATAGGACTTACGCAGAAGAGAATATAAGCTAAGTCTTCTTTCTTATCTTTAATCGACATAGATATAACCTTCCGTAAACATTTTGGACGATTTGATCGACATAGATATAAATTTCCATTTTAATTAGGATATGAGTTATGCATATTACCTGTTCGTTTGGGATTTATGAGTACATAGTCATATTTGGGCTAACAAATTTGATTCTAATAACTTTTATTTTTTGGGTGATAGATTCCAATACGTACACGACTTAGTTCGTATTTCCTTTCAAAAATGTTATTTTTTACACAATTTTAAGCTGCAAAATTCATTCGAATTAAGACTAGTCGCCTCACCTTCTTTTCATTTTATATATTAATTTTCCTTGACTATGTCTTCAAAGCTAATTGACCTAATATGCGTTTCATCAAGTAATATCCTCTGCAATTAGTAAGAACTTGAATGTCAGGAAATTAGATGAATACATTTACGTCTGCTTTAGTTATGAAAATAATTTATAACAAAAAGTGAGAATATAAAAAAAAAAATAAAAAAAGGCCAGAAAGAAGGGAAAATGTGACTTATTTCTATCTTACCTTTTGAGAGCTCTACCACTCCAGCAATTTTCCTGATGATTCTGAATATAATTTTATATTTTGCTAATTAATCCTCCTAATTATTTAAAAAAGAAAAAAGTATCAAAGCTTTTTTGAATTCTGAAGACATATTCTTGAAATTTAGAATTCTTCCGTAAACATTGACTGTATGGCCAGGTTCAATGAGGAGAGGAAGGTAAGGAAATGAAAGAAAAGGCTGTGATTTCTAAATCGATTGTTTTCATACTTTTAACTGCAGATGATGTGCACCTTGATAAAGATGTCTGAGGACCTTGAAGCATTCAAGAGAATTTTCCAAATCTTTGACGAAAATATGGTTAGTTTTTAATTCATACTTCATGTGGAGACCATTTCTAATCTATAAAAAGAAAGCTTGGAATTTTGCTGGACAGTTAAGCCACATGAATTGTATTACAGTGACAGACTAACAGGTTTACTCCTTTTATTTGACTAATATCATCCATTCTTTTTTGAATAATACATATGATCCTTATTTTATTTTAATTTTTATGCTTTATCCATCTTGCACCTTTTATTATTATAACAATATAAGCATTGATTTATGAAAATGTGAATTGAAAGAAGATTTTCCTACGCGCTGCAATCTTACTACTTGGCTATTAAACCCATGGCTTTATAAATTAATGATGGATTAAAATGGTCTTAAATTGAAGCTCAGATCCTCGTAATTGCAAATGTTGTACTTATGGTTGTTAATAAAAAATAAAGGGAAAAAATTTATTTTTAAATGACATAACTTATATTCTTTCACTCTCACAAACGTGACACACCTTTAATTTTTTTGTCGAAAATTTTCTCAAATCTTTACGAAAATATGGTTAGTTTTTAATTCATACTTCATGTGGAGACCATTTCTAATCTATAAAATTATACACATTTTTCCCAAATAAAATAAAATAAGAAATTTTTTACATTTTTTAAGCCACATGCATTACAGTGACAGACTAACAGGTTTACTCCTTTTATTTGACTAATATCATCCATTCTTTTTTGAATAATACATATGATCCTTATTTTATTTTAATTTTTATGCTTTATCCCTCTTGCACCTTTTATTATTATAACAATATAAGCATTGATTTATGAAAATGTGAATTGAAAGAAGATTTACGCGCTGCAATCACACTTGGCTATTAAACCCATGGCTTTATAAATTAATGATGGATTAAAATGGATCTTAAATTGAAGCTCAGATCCTTGTAATTGCAAATGTTGTACTTATAGTTGTTAATAAAAAATAAAGGGAAAAATGTTTATCCTTTTAAATAAAAATGGAGTTATATTCTTTCACTCTCACAAAGATTGGAAAATAACACACCTTAATTTTTTTTTGTCAACTCTCTCCTACTTTATCTATCTCTTTCTCTCTCTTAAAATGAAACAACTTTACATCATTCATAATTACACACACTTTTCCCAAAAATAAAATAAAATAATTTTTTTTAATTTTTTAATGTGAAGGCATTTTGTTTTCAAATTTAACAATTGAGTCATGATTGTCTCCAAGATTTTGATGTATGGTGCTAAACATTTGTATTTGTTCAATGCATTAGATGCTAACATGAATTTTGAGCATAAAAGAGCATTGCGGTTGTGTTCAAACAACGCATGCAGTTTAAATAGGTTGGAAATAGCTCTGGCGATTTGAACATTCATCGAAGGAACTCGGAACTTCAACTAATTGTACCACTACTCCAACGCCTGAAAATGAAGGTCACAGTGTGAGTAACCAACATGTTATAGCAATTCTTCAACAATTATTGGCAATGATCAATATCCCAAAGCAAGAAAGTGAAGTCAGCGTACCAAGAAATTCAGAGCATTTATTAGTAATTGCTCCCATCCCAAATTTGGAAAATGAACAACTTGCACAGTACAAGTTGTATCTTAAAGTACTCTATCTTTTCTTATAGTTTGTAGACTTTTTTAATCTACAATTGATTGACATCTTCCTTGCAAGTTGCATGTTTCCTGTTTTTCAGGGGGAACATATCTACCAGCATCATAAATCACGAATGAATCAATCACAATTCGGCTACAAATAAAAAGTCCCTTGCCGCCAAAATATGGCCTTTTAGGCACCCGTTCAATTTCTACTCGGAAACGGGAAAGCAAAAGTCCCTTGCCGCCTTAAATGGCCTCATGGGCACCCGTCCAATTCCTATTCGGAAACGGGAAAACAAAGTCTTTTGCCGCCAAAAGAAGACCGGCCCTCCGGGATAAAAATGGTTTATCAATAGAAAACTGGCCCTCCGAGATAAAAATGGTTTATCAATAGAAGACCGGCCCTCCGGGAGAAAAATGGTTTACTAAAAGAAGACCGGCCATCCGAGATAAAAATGGTTTATTAAAAGAAGACCGGCCCTTCGGGATAAAAATGGTTTAATAAAAGAAGATCGGTCCTCCGGGATAAAAATAGTTTACTAGAAGACCTTTGGGCACCCGTCCTTTTCCTAATTGGAAGCGGGAAAATTGTTGAACATTTGATTCTGGATAATCCTAATCAGCGCACAAGACATCATCATATAGGGTTCTCATATCCTACTCAGGTATGCGATAAACTATTATTATTTCTATTTATTGTAGGTTTAGGCTGACAAATCCGAGAAACCACCTCTAGCTTCAAACTCGGAAGCAATTACAAATCCGGAGACGACTACATCCAACGAGCAACACGATAAAGCAACTTGGAACCCGGAATCTTTCGCAAGCTAGGTTTTCCCGACATTCATATCCTTTTTCACAACACTAAACATTATTTGATAGGCACAGAGGCTTTACTTTTACCCCAGCATTCCGATTATGCGCAATGCCAGGCTGGGGGCTTATGTTATGGACCACTTATGGATACCCACTTTCTATCCCCACTACATGGAGCATCTCATTCCATCATTCTCCCATAACTTCCATCCACTATCAATAACCACCCATTAAGCATTGCATCATGCCATTAAGTCACTTGCAAACTACCCGCTAGGGGCAGAATCTCCTAGTGCATTCATCTATATATAACCCCTGATAACTAACAAAGGGGATCATCTCATAACTAATCTAGGAACTCATCTGATAACATATCCTGGCCACCATGGCTACAATACTTGTGCCCAGAGCACATCCTATCCACCGCAGGTGACTCACACACACCCCTTGTTCATACCATCGGACTTTGGCCTAAGGTACATGACTTCTCATTGCCTGTCATCTTTACAATAAGCTCCGAAAATACAAATACTAGCTATCCTGCTAGACCATCAATGTTCATTCCAGAACATACTTACATTCTGATTTCCCTATATTTGATAGAAAAAAAATCTAAAACTTATCTCGGAAACATTACATTCCCTGAATAAACATCCCAAAAAAAAAAAAAACACATCGAAGATGTTATTGTTCTGTCCTGAGGACAGAGATGTTCAACCCTTATCAGGCTGATTGGTCACTCTGGATCGTATAGCCTTGATTAGGGTTATCTATTAAGAAGATATCCCTAGACCTAGCTTGATCTCTGGAAAGAATATGACTGTGGTGTCAGTGTGGTGAAAGTGATTAATCATGTGTCCTTTACCGTCGATGAGCCCTCTTATTTATAGGGGCTACCTCTGGTTTGAAATGTGGAGCTGAGCTGTAATGGCGCGGGGGCTATTAGAGCCTGGTCGGCCGTTACTGGGTGTAACGTGCCGAACGTTATGCTTCCTTAATTACGATCCGTTTTAAGCGTTTACCTGGAGTAACGTACCGAGTTCGAGTTCTGCCGGGTTGATATGATGGACCTGTTAGTGTGGGCCTTCTTACCGGGTTGTTAAGGCGGACCGACTTCGTGGGCCTTTCACACAGGTCCATAACAGTTATATTTCAAGAATCCTGAAGGGTATAAATTATACGATCACACTTCTTCTCACATAAGTTATGGAGGTGATTAAATTCTTTCTCCAGCATCTGGGCAAAATATCCATTCCTTGATGTTTTTTTATCTTCTGTGGTCCGCATCCATGTTGTAGTGGTGATGTCATTATTTGTGTACTTCATGTTGCCTGAAACTAAGGGCATCCCCAATTGAGGAGATGGGCAAGGTTTGGAAGTCACACCCATAATGGTCTAAATTTGTCGAGCATGACCATTTTGGCAATGGAGTTGAGATGGACAAGGGAGCAATTAAGAATGTGTAATTAGTCCTTGTTTTATTTTCTTTTCCTCAATTAGTAGTCCCTAGCGTGTCAATGTAGGTTTTGACACGCGGGTCGACCCGCGACACGACATGACACGAAAATTCGTGTTCGTGTTGATGTATTTGTGTCCGTGTTGACCCGTATTTTTTTAATTATTTTATTATTATTATCATTTTAATTTTTTGCAATTTCGATCGATTTTTAAAAAAATTGTCAATTACCGTTTTGACCCCCTATTTTGCGTGTTATTTGTGTCGTGTCGTGTCAACCCGTAAAAAATTCGTGTCGTGTTAGTGTTGTAGATTTTAACACGAATAAAAATTTGTATCGTATTCGTGTTGATGTATTCGTATCGTCTCAAATTCGTGTCGTGTCGAATTCATGTCGTGTCGAATTCGTGTCATGTCAACCCGTTTTGACACCCCTACTCACCCCGCAAACCCAATTTTTCTTTTCCTCCTTCGTGCTTGAAAAAAATGCACTTCTGTTTTTTTTAATCGTATTTGAAAATTTAAATATCATGAGTTTAGTTTCATAAATTCACCTCATATTTTACTATCAACTAAATATAAACTCAAGAAACTTAACCAATATTTTCAATAATATTTTGACTTATTAAATAATTTTTTAATAACATTTTCAAAAAACTTACTGGTCCATTATATTCTCACTAATCATGATTTTTGAATATAAAAATATTTATTCTCTACCAAATGTCCCATGAGGATAATTAATTTCTCATGTTTAGGAATAAAACAACAATTTTCTGTTGACCCTTCATTTCATATGCTGCCACTTTTTTTTTTCCTCCTAATGGATCCCACTTTGGCTGAGAGAAATTTTTTTGCCACCTCGCATAAAAAATATAAAGCCTTTTATTAATCGTGTATTGTATTATATCATTCAGAAATATAATAAAAAATAATTTAAAAATATATAATACAAATTTATATATTATATATAAATTTATGTAAGAAATTTTGATTGTAAGAAATTTTGTTTTTTATTTTTTACATAAATTTTTATTTTCGTTTAGATTTGCATATTTTTTTTAAGAGACGAGATTCTTGTTAATTTGAATATTTATTTAATTATTTTCTTAATTAATATTGATTTTTCAAATTCATTCAAAAATTTGGATCACAAATCATATTTATGTTTCCTGTCTAATTTTTCATATTTTTTAAAAAAATTGAAAATCATAAACTTGATTTCACTTTTGAATCGTAAAGTATGATACAATATACTTGTTTGGGCTTATTAAAAAAGTAACTTTTATTTTTTCCTTATTTCAGAAATACTTTTTTATAAAAAAATTAAAGTTATTTGTGACTTATGCATTTTTTTTAAACAAACATCCAAACAAATTAAACACGAGCAATATTATTAACCAAAAAAAAAAAATACGAGCAATATTTTTTTAAGAAAAAAAAAAAAACTCATGCAAACGGGACTAGAAAAACACCAATTCTGATCCAGGCAACTGACACATGTGGCTATGGTATTGTATGTGTAATCGGGATAACTATACTCGTAAGTATGGCTTTGAAGTTTAGTAAGACGGTAAGAGCCTTTGTGTCAACTCCAGTAATCATCTTTTATTGTTATCAATAGAACTCTTATATGAAGATAATCAATCTATCCGTCTTCTAGCTATCGGCTTCCATTCTCTGACTTTGTTTGCATAAAGCTTGCAGGTTTTTTCTGAGAGACAAACAAATTTACCATGTTAGTTTAGAATAGAAAATCAATTAATGTCGACCTCACTCATACGACAATGAAATCAACCGCACCAAATAGGTGTACCTTGGGCTTGGCTCTATAAGATTTGAGGGCTGCATTGAATAACTTGTCTCCTGTTATTTGTCTCACTTTTTGTACCAGTTCCCTTCGTGAAATCTTGTTTTCCTGCCAAAAATAGAAAAACAGTGATCACGCAACAGTCTCAAATGTCTGCGCCCGTATTACAATAGATTTTTCGCAAATCAAGATGCTAGTAAGAAGAAGCACTTACTTTGTGATCTTTGAGGAACTTGTGGATGAGAGCAATGTCAGGCTGAGACAAATCATTGGAAAGCACAGAAATCAGAGCTGAGAATGGTATCCAAGGTGAAGATGGTCTCAAACGTTCTCCTTCACTCTTCTCAATCCCTACACAGTAACACATGATTAAAATTAAATTTATATATTTCACCAAAAAAAAAAATTAAAATTTATATAGAATACCATCCAAAATCCAAACACCACATAGTAAAATGAAAACACACAAAGATCTTTATAAAATACAAACCTTTCAAGGAAGGACCTCTGAAGCTCACAACAAACGCTGGCAAGACATGAGTGTTCATCTTGCTACTCCAAATTATGTAGTTGTTAGGAGTTGAAAAACCATCCACCCCAGAATCATAATCCTCTGAACTCGGATTACATTGTTGTGTACCAGGAAGCACAAGTTCTGTTCTCCCTAGAATAACGTGGCATAGTAACAAGTGCCTCACACCATCTTCGCCAACAACACAGTTTTTCACACTGCACAAAAACAACAACAAACACAAACAACTTTTGAAACTCATAATCAAACATAAACATTTTCAAATACAGACTGAAGCAATCAAAGCTTCACATTTAATCTGACGGTTATATTTATTTCAATTTTTGTATGGTTATGATTTCACATATTTAATATTTTTATATTTACTTTTTACCTTGTTATGTTTTCTCATATTTAATGCTTTCATAAAAAATATTAGGAATTATAACCACACAGAGATGAAAATATGGATTGATGGGTAATAACATGGATAGTAATGATATCCTACTCCATCAAAGTAATGCACGCGAACCTTTCGAGAGGAGAATCATCCGGAGAGAGAGATAGTTTATGACCATGAACATGACCAAAACCATGTGAAATGACATCTCTTATATCTTTCTCACCACGAGATCCATACCAAGCATACTTCACGTTGGCATTCCCATGGCGCAGTTTCGCCATGGCTCTCGAATAAACATGAAAGCACTGAACACGCGCTTGCAACACCACGCTGGCGTTCCTGCGAATGGCGACAACCTCTGTTTTGGTACCGAGCAAGCCCAAACCACTAAGGAACCTCCTCTTGATCATGTCGTGAACAACGCTGCCTTCTCCGAGCGTTTCTAAAAACAACCTGGGACTGTGTTGGTGCATCACTCTGGTGCCGGAAACACGGCTCTCACTGTCGGAAACAACCGAATCTTGGTTGGTTGCATGGTTGCACACTGAGTCCTCTGAGGTACTAAGAACTGAAGCACCAAACCCGTTTTGAGGGAATGTTGGATCCATACTATAATTAACAGTTCAAGAAAACAGTTAGAAAACAATTGGTATATATAAAAGGTTTGTGTTTATAGAGATTGGAAAGTTGGCATGTAAGAAAAGAATAGGTTGTTAGGGAATGAAAGATTAGATTACATGGTCTCCCTATTTGGTACCTAAGCATCAACATTACATAAAACAAAAATTCATAAAACGCTAACCAGTGACTATATAGTGATTAGGACTACTGGTCTCCGTATTTGGTACCTTCTAGAATAAAAGTGATTTGAGAAGGAAAGCGGTTTATAACCAAAAGAAAATAATAATGAAATAAAATAAAAAAACTTTGAAGTAAGGAGAGATGGAGTAGTAGAGGAGAAGAGAACAAATACTGAGAATTGAAAGTGAATTGGTTTGGTTAGGCTGGGCCTCTATTTATAGTTGAAGTTTTGGGCTCAGATATGGATTTCGTGCATTTATTTCCTTATTTTTCATTGATAAATCTGGCTCAGATATTGGATTTATACATTATTTCCTTTTTATTCCTAGGGGGTGTATTGGATTGAGATTTTAAAGGATTTTAATGGATTGTTTTTGGACAAAAAAATCCATTGGTATTTGATTAGGATTTTAATGGATTGAAAGTCACGTGGTATTCAATTAGGATTCTAAAGGATTATCTTAGAATCTGTCCAAACCCGATGATATTCAATCAGGATTTTAAACAATGGAAGCACAATCTCATGGTATTCAAAAATCCGACGATTTTAGGGGGTGTATTGGATTGGGATTTTAAAGGATTTTAATGGATTGTTTTTGGACAAAAAAATTCATTGGTATTCGATTAGGATTTTAATGGATTGAAAAAAAGGCAGTGGTATTCAATTAGGATTTTAAAGGATTACTTTAGAATCCGTCAAAATCCGTTGGTATTCAATCAAGATCTTAAACAATGGAATCACAATTTCGTGGTATTCAAAAATCTGACGATTTTAATGAATTTTCTATTGGTGTGGATTTCGTGAGACTTTTTAGTAAAAAATATAAATAGGATGTCTCTCTCACAATCTCATCCTAACCCCTAGGATTTTTTGATATTCTTCTATTGCAATATTTTCTTCTTCCTTTGGCAGGTTGACTGCTCGTAATTGGGTTCCGTCATGGGAGCTTCATCAAAACAAAAAAAAAACATTTTTTGAGCGATTTTCATCACAAAACAACCTAGAAACAACAAACCAACTAGATTTTCACCGTTAGATTGGTAGTAGCGATTCGACGGTCCTCGTTGATCTCTTAAATAGCCCCTCTATATTCGTTTCTCTCTCTCTACTCGTTGATAACCATATACACTATGCCACCGCCCGCTGCCCATATCCTCTGTCCCGACGTCCGACGATGCCGCCTTCCTCCTTTGCGCCGCCGCCGCTGCATCCCGCGGAGAGCTTCGCCAAATACACGAGCTAGGGTTCGATTTTTACAACCAAACTCGATTTTTACCATATATACCAGGTTCGATTTTCTGATCTGCCTGATTTACTGATTTAATTCGATTTTTCATAGAATTATTAATTATATTAATGGAATGGTATATATGTATAAGCGTATATTTATCAAGGGTATGCAGAATATATATTTTAGCAAAACTCATATATGGGCGGCGGCGGGCGGTGGCAGAGTGTATGGTTATCAACGAGGAGAGAGAGAGGGGGAGAGAGAAACAAATATAGAGGGGCTATTTAAGAGATCAACGAGGACCGTCGAATCGCTACTACCAATCTAACGGTGAGATGATTGGTCGTAACATTGGTCGTAACTTTATTTGGGTGTCACAATATCTTGTCCTATATATATATATATATATATATATATATATATATATATATATTATTTTATTATTAATAAGCTGAAGTATTACAAAGTATTAAAATCAATTTCCAATAGCACTCATACAGCACATATATCGCACAAAATAATTTTATCAAAGATAAAAATTTTATTAAAATTTGTTATCTATCACCATCAAATATAAATATATATTATTACTACTAATTTATAGTTTATTATTATTATTAATTTATTATTATAAATTCTATTATTTTCCTGGGATATTACAATTGTTCCACAAATTGCTTTCAGTATTGAAAGCTGAAATCTGATGTCAATGTAGAAGAGTATACTAACAAAAAAAATTTAAAATGATTTCTACATTTTTTTCTGACAAGATGAAATAATTTTTTTTTTTTTTAAATGCATGACCCGTTTGGTAGTTTAGGCAGGTTGGTCCGCCAGGCTGAACCTATTTTACACTGACCTGCTTCGACCTGCCTATGCCCGTCATCAATCCGCCAAAAATCAGCCCGCCTCGCTTTTGAGATGGGTTAAAAAACTCAGCCCACCCAATCTCGTTTAGCTGGTGTGAAGGGTTGGCCCGCCGAGCCGAACCCGTTTTACTGGCTTTAGTCACACCCATAATGGTATAAATTCGATTTTGGCAATGGAGTTGAGATGGACAAGGGGGTCTTTGGTATGGAATGATGGGAAAGTGGGGTAGGGAATATTACACATGTTTGTATTATGAACAAAATGCCAGCAATTCCCCCCCCCCCCCCAATTATTTTCCTTTTCAACTACACAAAGGCAAAAATTTATCCCACTTAATCTTTGGTATTTTTTTTGCCATGGTCTTGGATTTTGAATATAATATATTGACTTAAAAATACTCTTGTGATATATGACATCATGTGTGAAGAGATTGCCCATGGTCTTTGATATTTTTGTAATTTCAATTCACATTCCCATTAATAATTTTCTTTTTATGACATACATTCCCATTAATATTTTACCATTAACCAAACATAGCATCAGTAAAACTAATTCAACTTTACTGGTAAAATTTTGGCCAAACAAACACTTTGTCGTAACTTACCCGGAATAAGAAAATTCCTACAATCCCCAACAATCTTTTTTTTTCTCGGTAAAAAAAAAAAAGATCTCCCATACCAAATGCTCCCTAAGAATGTGTAATTAGTTCTCGTTTTATTTTCTTTTCCTCGTTCGTGCTTGAAAAAAATGCACTTCTATTCTTTTCTTAATCGTATTTGAAAAGTCAGATATCATGAGTTTAGTTTGATAAATTCACTCCATATTTTCAGTAATATTTTACCATCAACCAAATATAAATTCAAGAAATTTAGCCAATATTCTAGATAATATTTTGATTTATCAAACAATTTTTTAATAACATTATCAAAAAAACTCATTATTCTATTATATTCTCATTAATCATGATTTCTAAATATAAAAATATTTATTCACCACCAAATATCCCTTAGGTAGTGTTTGTTTCAGGAGTTTTGTGGATATTCCTAGGAAAGTGATTATATTCAACGAAACACACATTCAGGAATTTCACTCAATTCTCCTGGTAAAAATTTATCTAACCAAAGAATTTTTTTAAAACTTTCCTATCTAACTCACTTTCCCTATAGAACCTTAGTAATTACATTTTTCTAGTAAAAAATAATTTCACCTGAACCAAACACCACCTTAAGGATAATTAATTTCACATATTATGGGAAGAAAACAACGATTTTCTTTTGACCCTTCGTTTTACATGGTGCCACTTTTTTTTTTTTCTCTCCCAATGGATCCCACTTTGGCTGAGAGAATTTTTTTTCTTCTGATAAAGCCTTTTATTAATTGTGTATTGTATTATATCATTCAGAAATATGTTGCATTATTTGATACTAAAATTCAATTCTCCTGTTGTGATACTTCGATTTGCGTGCAAAGCTTTTCTTTTCTTTTTCTCTTTTTAATTAAATGATGGGACTCACCATTAGTTGAGTGACAATATAGAAAATTATCATGCAACAGGAGAAAAACATATATATATATATATATATATATATATATATATATATATATATATATATATATGTATATGTACTAGATATATAATCACCATTAGATTAACATTTTCTCTTTCTTCAAAAACTTTTTAACACTCTCTCTTTGATCCAATGGTCATGTGATGTGTCTTAAGTTAGTAGTAAGAATTTTTGATAGTTAGAATATTCCCTCATATATATATATATATATATATATATATATATATATATATATATATATGGGTTTGATTTTCTCATGTTGCATGATAATTTTCTATATTGTAACTCAACTAATGGTGGGTCCCACATTTATTAAAAAGAGAAAAATAAAAGAAATTTGTGTGTCACGCAAATCCTATCCCCAACGGTTAAGAGCTATAACTAAGGAGGAGATCTAAAGTCAGTAAAAAAAAAGGAACAACAACTGTGGTTGAGAAAATTAACATGCGTAACATTATATATGTGTGTATATATATATATATATATATATATATATATATATATATCCTTTGACACCGGTGTCAAATTTGAAGTTTGACACCTCATGTAAGAGCATTAGATCAAAAAAGATCAACGACTCTGATTTGTAAGCATGTGACACCATTGATTTTTTTTATCTAACGGCTATCAGATGAGGTGTCAAACTTCAAATTTGACACCAGTGTCAAAGGATCCTACCTCATATATATATATATATATATATATATATATATATATATATATATATAAGAGTTATGTTGTAGGAAAAATGATTGTGTAATGTTATAGAGATTCGTTTTGCATGCCTTAATTTTTATTTATTTTTTTGTTTTAAAAAATATGAGCCCCACAAAATGTTGTGTGTGTAGAAAACTTTATTGTGTCATATTAAAAGAGAAAACGAAAACCCATATATATATATATATATATATATATAAAGTTAATATTTTCTTCTACACGTATCATTCAAAGATGAAGTCCACTTTATACTTTTTTTTCTCTCCTCTCTCGTCTATCTTGTGAGTTTAGAAGATTAATCTTTTCTCACGAGAAAAGACCATCCCATATATAAAAGGGAAAAAAAATTTCTGATGTTATTTTAGACAATTTTGTCTAATGTTCATCGAAACAACGTTGTGTTGAGATTGAAAAATTTAAAATTTAAAATTTAGAATGATAAAGACTATTATAGCCCTGAAATAAATTAAAACTACAAAAACACCATGATTTCCGTCTCAAAACAACGTCATTTCGATATACATTATATAAAGTTATATAAAATAACTTTAGAAAACACAAACCCATATAAAAAATAAAATTATTTCATAAATCCAAAAAAAAGGAATAAGTGTACCTTGGCTTTATAAGATTTGATGACTGCACTGAGTAACTTGTCACCTGCTATTTGTCTCACTTTTTGTATCAGTTCACCTCGTGAAATCTTCTTTTCCTGCCAAAACAGAAGAAGTGATCAACGATGGGTGGACTACAGACACGTTAATTCTAAAAAATGTTGATCGTTAGGACACGTTTTGATATTAAATAATATTTTTAATTTATCATAAATTTTGCAAAGAAACATAAGGTATCCCAAATATTTATATTAAACTCAATAAAATGGTAATTATAATCCAACGAATTTAATAATTGGAACTAAAAACTCAACACAACGTAACCTTTGCACTTTTTTTAAATTTTTATAATGCGTGTTGAAGTGTACGTGGAAAGGTGATCATATGGTTATCTCATTTAATCACAATCATTCATTAAAAAATTATAGATTTTTCTTTCTCCTATCTGATCATGAATAAGTGATTGTGATCAAAACGTGACTATTTTTACTCACTCCTCAACAATGATCCTCGCAACAGTCTCAAATCAAGGAGATCATCTACAGTGTCTGCGCCCGTATTACAATAGATTTTTCGCAAATCAAGATGCTAGTAAGAAGAAGCACTTACTCTGTGATCTTTGAGGAACTTGTGGATGAGAGCAATGTCAGGCTGAGACAAATCATTGGAAAGCACAGAAATCAGAGCTGGGAATGGAATCCAAGGTGAAGATGGTCTCAAACGTTCTCCTTCACTCTTCTCAATCCCTACATAGTAACACATGATTAAAATTAAATTTATATATTTCACCAAAAAAAAAATATTAAATTTATATAGAAGACCATCCAAAATCCAAACACCACATAGTAAAATGAAAACACACAAAGATCTTTATAAAATACAAACCATTCAAGGAAGGACCTCTGAAGCTCACAACATACGCTGGCAAGACATGAGTGTTCATCTTGCTACTCCAAATTATGTAGTTGTTAGGAGTTGAAAAACCATCCATCCCAGAATCATAATCCTCTGAACTCGGATTACATTGTTGTGTACCAGGAAGCACAAGTTCTGTTCTCCCTAGAATAACGCGGCATAGTAACAAGTGCCTCACACCATCTTCGCCAACAACACAGTTTTTCACACTGTACAACAGCAACAACAAAAACACAAACAACTTTTGAAACTCATAATCAAACATAAACATTTTCAAATACAAACTGAAGCAATCAAAGCTTCACATTTAATCCGTCCGACGGTTATATTTATTTCAATTTTTGTATGGTTATGATTTCACATATTTAATATTTTTATATTTATTTTCACCTGTTATGTTTTTTTATATTTAATGCTTTTATAAAAAATATGGGGAATTATAACCAGATGAAAATATGGATTGATCGGTAATAGCATGGATAGTAATGATATCCTACTCCATCAAAGTAATGCACGCGAACCTTTCGAGAGGAGAATCATCCGGAGAGAGAGATAGTTTATGACCATGAACATGACCAAAACCATGTGAAATGATATCTCTTATATCTTTGTCACCACGAGATCCATACCAAGCATACTTCACGTTGGCATTCCCATGGCGCAGTTTCGCCATGGCTCTCGAATAAACATGAAAGCACTGAACACGCGCTTGCGACACCACGCTGGAACAAGCGTTCCTGTGAATGGCGACAACCTCTGTTTTGGTACCGAGCAAACCCAAACCACTAAGGAACCTCCTCTTGATGAGGTCGTGAACAACGTCGCCTTCTCCGAGCGTTTCTAAAAACAACCTATGACTGTGTTGGTGCATCACTCTGGTGCCGGAAACACCGCTCTCACTATCGGAAACAACCGAATCTTGGTTGGTTGCATGGTCCCACACCGAATCCTCTGAGGTACTAAGAACTGAAACACCAAACCCGTTTTGAGGGAATGTTGGATCCATACTATAATTAACAGTTAAAGAAAACAGTTAGAAAACAATTGGTATATATAAAAGGTGTGTGTTTATAGAGATTGGAGACTTGGCATGGAAGAAAAGAAGGGGTTAGGGAATGAAAGATTCGTTTTAGCGGATTTGGTAGTGAAGGCTAGTTGTGATAAAGAGAAAGAAAGAGAAGATAGAAGTGAGAGTGTTGTTAAAAAAAATTAAATAAATAAAAAAAAGATACAAGGGGAAAAGAAAACTGGGAACGGAAACCAAATGGGAAATAATGTTATGTATTTTGATTTTGAATATGAAATGGAATGGGAGTTTGCGATGGGCGGTGCACAGAGTGGAGAGTGTGGCGCTGCTGGTTTTGGAGAAGACTTGCCTGTAGATTTTGGACATTGGATTGATGGGTTTCATAGACGATAGTGCCCTTTACTTTTACAACCCTGCTTTTCTACACATATCACATATGTCAGTGTCATCTCATGTCGATGTGTCCTTCTCATCCATGCCTAAGGCTAAAACTATTATTTTATTTAGTTTTTTTTTTTTGTGTGTGGTATTATTTGATAAGAAAAATGTGTATTATTTTAAAGGATATAAAGTTATATCATTTTAAGTGAGAGAAAGAGATAGATAAAGGAGAAGAGAAAATGCACATAAAAATATAAAGGTGTGGGTCCCACCTCTTTGTGAGAGTGAAATGACATAAGTTGTGTCATGTAAAAGGACAAACATTTTTTCCTTATTTTATTTAATTGCTTTAAACGAAGGGAAAAATTATT
>JAVKPL010014163.1:0-83624 GCA_032173675.1 Gastrolobium villosum
ATGCAAAATTCATGAAAGATCTCCTCTCCAGGAAGCATAAGCTACAAGAGTGTCAGACAGTTGCACTTACTGAGAAGTGCAGTGCTATTATCACTAGGAAGTTTCCTCCCAAACTTCGTGATCCTGGAAGCTTCAACATTGAAATTGAAATAGGAGATACAAAAATTGCAAAGCTTTGTGTGATTTAGGGGCGAGTATTAATCTGATGCCCTTATCTGTCTGTAAAGCCTTGGGGATTACTGAATTGAAGCCTACTTTGGTTTCTCTTCAGCTTGCTGATAGATCCTTAAGGAAGCCAAGTGGAATAGTCGAAGATGTCCTTGTAAAAATTGACAAGTTCATCTTTCCGGCTGATTTTATTGTGCTTGATATGGAGGTAGAAAATGAAATGCCTCTCATATTGGGTAGACCTTTCCTGGCCACAGCCCGTGCAATGATTGATGTAGAGCAGGGAAAGCTGGTGCTAAGGATGAATGAAGACACAATCACTGTCAATGTCTTTGATGCAATAAAAAGACCATATGATGATAGTGATTGTTTTGAAATTAATGTCTTAGAAGAGGTGGTACATGAAGATGAAACTCCCTTGCAAGAATTGACTGTTGAATTGCAAGAGAGAGATCATATCCCTTTTGAGGAGGCATTAAAGCTGCTGATGAGTTGCTTGAACAGAAAGACATCTGACAAAGAAATAGGTGCTCCTAAAGTTGATCTTAAGGAGTTACCTCCACTCTAAAGTATATGTTCCTGGGGATAATGAAACATATCCAGTGATCATAAATAACAGGTTATCTGCTGATGATGAGAAGAAGTTGAAACAAGTTCTTTTAAAGCACAAGACTGCTTTAGGATGGTCCATGGCTGATATAAAGGGTATAAGTCCTTCCTTCTGTACGCATAAAATTCTCATGGAGAATGATATCAAACCTGTAAGGCAGCCTCAGAGGAGATTAAACCCCATGATGAAAGAAGTAGTGAGAAAAGAAGTGGTCAAACTTCTTGATGCATGTATGATTTATTCAATATCAGATACTGCATGGGTAAGTCCTGTACAAACCGTGCCTAAGAAAGGGGGTGTCACTGTGGTGAAGAATGATAAGGATGAGCTAATCTCTACCAGGACAATTACTGGCTGGCGGATGTGTGTTGACTATAGAAGGCTTAATGAAGCAACTATGATCATTTTCCTCTCCCTTTTGTGGATCAAATGCTAGAAAGGTTGTCGGGTCATTCTTATTATTGTTTTCTTGATGGATACAGTGGTTATAATCAAATTGCAGTGACTCCTGAAGATCAGGAGAAGACAACATTCACTTGTCCTTTTGGCGTGTTTGCCTATAGGAGGATGCCGTTTGGACTATGCAATGCACCTGCTACTTTTCAGAGGTGCATGTTATCAATTTTCTCAGATATGGTAGAAAAGTTCTTGGAGGTATTCATGGATGACTTTTCAGTCTTTGGCTCTTGTTTTGATGATTGCTTATGCAACTTATCAAAAGTACTGAAAAGATGCCAAGAGACAAACCTGGTTCTCAACTGGGAGAAATGTCACTTCATGGTCCAAGAAGGCATTGTGCTTGGACACAAAATTTCTAAGGAAGGTATAGAAGTTGATAGAGCAAAACTGATGCTCATTGAAAGACTACCTCCTCCAATTAATGTTAATGGAGTGAGAAGTTTCCTTGGTCATGCTGGCTTTTATAGAAGATTCATCAAGGATTTCTCTAAAATTGCCAAGCCACTAAGTCAACTTCTAATGAAAGATAATGAGTTTGTTTTCAATGATGCTTGCCTTAAAGCATTTAATTTGCTAAAGGAAAAGCTCACTACTGCTCCTGTCTTGGTGTCTCCTGATTGGAGTATGCCGTTTGAGTTGATGTGTGACGCTAGTGATCTTGCTATTGGTGCTGTTCTTGGGCAGAGAAGAAACAAAATGTTGCATGTAATTTACTATGCTAGCAAAGTTCTGAATGAAGCACAGGTGAACTATGCAACAACAGAGAAGGAGATGCTTGCTGTGGTCTATGCACTTGATAAATTTAGACCATATCTCCTCGGTGCCAAGACCATCATCTTCACTGATCACGCAGCCATAAAGTATTTGATCTCTAAACAAGATGCCAAACCACGACTGTTAAGGTGGATGTTGTTGTTCCAAGAATTTGATTTAGAGATAAAAGACAAGTCGGGGATGGAGAATAAAGTTGCTGATCACTTGTCAAGAATCCGTGAGAAGAACCTGCAAGATGATCCTGCTATAGAGATCAACGATTCTTTTCCGGATGAACAAGTTCTTACAATCTCTTTGAATTTGTCTGAAAAACCAATTTTTGCACTGCATGTGGAACCATGGTTTGCTGATTTTGTAAATTTTAAGGTAATCAAGAAAATACCTCCTAATTTCACAAAGCAACAAGTGAAAAAGTTCTTATATGATGCTAGGAGGTATGTATGGGATGATCCATTCCTGTATTTCCAATGTGTTGATGGAATCTTGAGAAGATGTGTATCAGAGTTGGAAATCAAGGGAATTTTATGGCATTGTCACAATTCTGATTATGGTGGCCATTTTGGTGGAAACAAAACTGCCCAAAAGGTGTTGCAAAGTGGGTATTATTGGCCTACACTTTTCAAAGATGCCAGAGAATATGTTGAAAAGTGTGAAAGATGCCAGAAGACAGGGAACATTTCCCGTAAAGATGAAATGCCTCTAAACACTATTATGGAGGTAGAATTATTTGATTTATGGGGGATTGACTTCATGGGACCATTCCCATCTTCCTATTCCAACCAATATATTTTGGTAGCTGTTGACTACGTTTCTAAGTGGGTTGAGGCAACAGCTCTTCCTACTAATGATGCCAAGGTGGTTGTGAATTTCCTGAGGAAGAATATTTTTACCAGGTTTGGAGTGCCGAGAGCAATCATAAGTGATGGAGGCTCTCATTTTTGTAATAAGCAGTTTGAGAATCTATTAGCCAAGTATGGTGTCAGGCATAAGGTTGCTACGCCTTATCATCCGCAGACTAGTGGCCAAGTGGAAGTTTCCAACAGGGAACTGAAGCGAATCCTTGAAAAGACTGTTAGTATTTCTCGGAAGGATTGGTCGAAGAGACTGGATGATGCACTGTGGGCATACCGAACTGCATACAAGACTCCGATAGGAATGTCTCCCTATCAGCTTGTGTACGGGAAAGCTTGTCACTTACCTGTGGAGCTTGAACATAGAGCCTTTTGGGCTATGAAATTCTTAAACTTTGATGCCACAGCGGCTCTTGAGAAACGAAAGTTTCAACTGTTAGAGCTTGATGAGTTTAGGAATTCGGTTTTTGAAAGCTCCAGAATTTATAAAGAAAAGGCTAAGAAGTACCATGATAGTAAAATTGTGCACAAGGAGTTTGAGCCTGGCCAGCAGGTGTTGTTGTACAACTCCCGATTGAAACTTTTTCCAGGGAAGTTGAAATCCAGGTGGACAGGACCTTTTGTGGTTAAAAAGGCCTTTCCATATGGTACTGTTGAAATATCTTCCATGGAGGAAGACAGACCCTTCAAGGTCAATGGCTCTAGGTTGAAGTTCTTCCATGGAGGACCAGTGGTGAAACAGGTTGTGGCCTTGCGCCTTAACTCCATTGCAACTTAAATGAGGTAACCGTCAGGCTCGGGACGTTAAACACGCGCTAGTTGGGAGGCAACCCAACATTTCTATCCTTTTATTTCTATCTTGTTTTCCATTATTTAATTTTAGGTACTCAGAAAAAATTTTAAAAAAATGAGAGAGAAAAGAGAAAATCCAGTGAGTCTACGCTTGAAGCGTAGAACTCTACGCTTCAAGCGTAGAGCTTCTGTGGAGCAGAAAAAGGAACAGTGGGTCTACGCTCCAAGCGTATAACCCTACGCTTCGAGCGTAGAAAAGGTGAGTAAGCAGAGGCTGAGCGCTCCAAGCGTAGGAACCTACGCTGTCAGCGCAGGAAATTCAAGAGGGCAGTAGTCCTACGCTTCAAGCGTAGAACCCTACGCTTGAAGCGTGGGATTGGAATTCGGAAGGTCAGAGGCAGAGGGTCTACGCTTCAAGCGTAGGACCTTACGCTTGAAGCGTAGATGGGAATATGGAACGACATGGACAGTATGTCTACGCTTGAAGCGTAGAACTCTACGCTTCAAGCGTAGAATAGGGTTTAAGTGCAAACCCTATTTCTTTCCCCCCCCCCCCCAGCGCCGCACACACCCCATTCTTCCCTTCCCCTTCTTCTTCCCTCCTTCACCTTTCCCCTCACCATCTCCCCTCTCTACCAACACACCACCATCTCCCACCACTGTTCATCTTCTCCACATTCACATTGCTCATTGACATTGGAAAGATTTTTAATTGGGTTGAATTTGGGACAAATTTTTTTGCATAATTTTCGATCAAATGGCTGGAGACAAGGTAACCATCCATTATCTCTTTTCTCATTACTCGATGGTGATTGCAAGTGTAGGAGAAGTATGATCTCAATATTTTTTGCATGTGGTAGATGTTTGTTCACATTCGGAGTGAGTGCTGGTAATATGTTGTTTAACTTTTGCTGAAAATATGCATTGCTATTTTTGTATAGATGGGGGTTAGTCATGTAATGCTGGTGTTAGTCATGTAATGTTTTGATGCAATTGTTGATTCACATGATTAATGGGGTTGGGACTGTTGATATGAGTAGATGGTTGAGATTAAATCTGGGAATTAAGCTGAATGTTGTCATAAAAAAAATGAACTAAATCTTTTTGCTGATAATATTTATTATGCCACCATGTATTGGGAACTTTTCTGATTTTCAGGAAAAAAGGATGAAAAAGGGTACAGAAGGGTCATCTGTTACTAAAAGACCCCGCACCAACTTTGACTCCAGAAGATTTTTGTCTGCTGAAAAGCAAGACTTTTATGAAACCAAGCTGCAGAATAAAAATGTGATTAAAGAGAGGGGGTTTGATTTGGGAAATCTCCTGCTCTTTGATGATATTTATTCAGTTGTCCAAAGGAGACGATGGAGGACACTGGTGACCTTCCCACAGGACAGCTCTGGGAGAATCCTCAGAGAATTCTTAGCCAATGCTGATAAGGCAACTGTCAATGCCACCCGAAAGAGCTGGGTGAGAGGGAAGGAAGTACCCTTTGATGCTGAAACAATTGAAGAATTCCTGCAAACATCATACGACCCTACTGCTGAGTGTGAATTTGTCCGACTCTTCAATATGATGCAGCCTTCGAAAGGATATTATCGGGAAGAGATGCCTCTCATTGCTGATGAGATCCGGGAGAGGATAACCAGTCCATTCTCTGAATGGAAATTTAGACAGGGTCTCACCAATGTACCCGAAAAATTCACTAGACTCTGCCTTACTGGTGAGGCTATCAGTTGGCATACTTTTGTGAATGCTACGGTCATTCCCTCTACAAACAAAAGTGATGTCAATGTCGAGAGGGCTGTCTTATACTACGTACTGATGGGGGACAGAAATCTGAACATGGCTGCTATTCTCTCTGACAAAATTGTCCATTTGATCACTCAAAGCAAGGACAATAGTCTGTTGGCTCACAGCTCCTTGATCTCTCATCTATATATTCGAGCTGGGGTTGAAATTCCCGCTTCTGAGCCATTAGATATGAAGGCTGAAAAGCCTATGACAAAGATTGCTTTGGGAGGTTATTACAAAGAATCAGAGAAACATGCAGCATGGCTTCTAAATAGCCAAGGCAATCCTATACCTCCTCCAGACCCACAGGATCCTTCAGTACCTCAGGCACCTCCAGCACCCCAGACATCTGCAGCTTCATCCTCTGCTCGCCAGCCACTCTATGAGGACTCTCCCATCATACTGGAAATGCATGCTATGATGAAGGCCATGTGCCTGAAGATGGGGATTGATCCAGCAGATCCTCCTAGTTCCTTCCAGCAGTACACCATGGAGGAGTGATCACTGGGTGTTTTTTATTTTTTCTCTCAGACTTTGTTAATTTTAATTTTTAATTTTGTTTTTAAATGACCAATAGGATTTTGTTAGGGTCAATGCTACTTTTTGGATATGAACATCTAAGGGTATTTTTCACTGTTTTGCTGATACAATATTGTTAATGATGTGTGTTTCAATTGCGCAGCTGTTCTTAATTGATTATACTTAGTTATTGCTGGGGACATCAATTTCTAAAATCTGGGAATGGTGGTTAGCCTTGCCCACCTGATCATGCACTATAGCTGCAATTGTGGAACCATACTTCATTTCAGGGGAGATATTCGAACCAATTTACATTTTCATTTTTAAATATCTGTCTTGGTTATAGTGACTTTAAAAATTCAGAATTTTTTTTTTGGAATATGCCTGTTGTTTGGAATATGCCTGTTGATAATCTCAGATCTAGGTGTTGCTTTCCTAACAAATGATTGAGTTCATCTTAGGAAGTACATTAAGTTTTGAAAATTTTGGCATGATGTCACTTGGCATGAGTAGATTTTATGATTGTTTGTCTGTCTGAATTGTGTGCTAGAATACATGATATGCCTGATATCTTTTTGAGAATCTAGTCTGAAATCATAGCCTTTGAGGTTTGAGCCTATACAGTAATTTTTTTCTGAGAGGCTTCACTGTGGTAACACTCCAGAACTTGGTCTGTTTCTCTACAATGCATGCATTTAATTGATATGATAAAGGCAGTTTGTTCTTGATAGCCCTGGCCATATAGCTCACCTATATATAAATGATTTTTCCATTGTTATCCCCTTGAGCCAAGCCTGTTCATTGATAATTTGCCAGAATGTTGCTTAGCCTATATCCATGTTAACTTACCTTAAGTGAGATTGAATTGCTGATTCTTCTCAAAGAGAAAAGAAAATGTCTAAGGTAAGCTCCACTAAACTAAGCAAATTGAAAAGGGGAAAAGAAAATTGGAAAAGAAAAAGAGGAAGAAACAGAAAAATTCAGAAAAAGGAAAAGAAAAATGCGGGTGAAGCATTGTGAATAAAAGTGGTCAACATAGGAATTGACTTCCCGAAATTCTGTGGGCAAGTTAGTGGAGCAGAACTGATGAGTTGAAATTATATAAATTATGTTGTCTTCAGTTTTTCAATCTCATAGTGTTTGAAGCCACTTTCCATATAAATTCCTACCTTTAGCCAGGCCAAAGTAAAACCATTGAAAAGTCCTTTTGATCAGTTAATGCATGCGTTTGAATCCTTCATTTTTAAGGATCTTGAGAATATGATCAAGCCTATGGCAGTGTTATGACTGTGATGGTTGTGTATGTCTGATACCCTAAAAACACCGGAGAGGGAGTGATATATTTTGTCTTGGTGAGGGATTTTCAGACTACATTCATTATTTTTCAGAGACGTAAGGGCATAGTTAAAAATTCTTGCAGTAATTCAGTCAGGCATGACATAGTAATTTCTTCGATTGTTTGGATGATATTGTGCTGAAATACTGCTGTACATTTTTCTAAGTTTGAATCAGTTTATTGCTGAGGACATCAATGTCTAAATCTGGGAATTATTTGATATGATCCCAGCATATATACTTTTATAGATCAAAAAAAGCATGGAATCAGATCTAAAACTGTGTATAAAGGTGTATATGTGGTGAAATTATTGGATAAAATTTGTCAGACACTCTCTCACTCAAATTCTTCATGTTTGTAGGAGAAAAAGAACAAATAAAGGAGCAGGAAGAAAATCAGACAGAAGCTCCACGCTTCAAGCGTTCAATTCAACGCTTGAAGCGTAGGAAAAGACCCAAGACAGTGAGTCTACGCTTCAAGCGTAGAACCCTACGCTTGAAGCATAAACAAGGAGAAATCAGACAGAAGCTCCACGCTTGGAGCGTGGATCCTGCGCTCCAAGCGTAGGGTTGAGATGGACAGCTGTCAGTTGCGAGGAAAGGAGAATTCTGAGGTGTATAAAAAGGACACAAGACAACCCTAAAGACTCACTTTTCATTCAGGACAAAACCTAGGTCATTCGGAGGCGGAAGCTCTGGAGATTGGGAGAAGAACCTCTTCTTCTACCTTTCTGTAGTTCTTGTAGTTGGATGTTTTATTTGAATATTGGATTTTAGCCATGATAATGGTTGGCTAGAACCTTTTTGTTGTGGTTAGGGTCACGAACCCTTGTGAACCCCTGATACAATGGATTGAGTTTTTATCGATATATTTATCCTTTGAATTTCGTTCTACTCTGATCGTATTGTTATTGTTGTTATTAGATCCGATCAATCTAGTAATTGATAATAAATCTGAGGATTAGGGCCAACAAGAGGAATCTGCGGTCTTTAATCCAGAAAGGGAATAGAACGACGGTATGAACATGATCTAGGGATAGACATGATTCATATTGTAGATGTTTTAATTATCGATCTTTATGCTTGATCTCATATAGGACACCTCAAGGAATTAGGGTTCTATATGAGATTAAAAGGTTAATTCTTCAAGGGATTGAGAATTAACTACTGATATTTTTATCTGATAATTATCTAATTTCACGATATATATATTGATATTTAACTTAATCCAGAGTAAAAGGTGGGGATCATCGGTAAGTGTTCTCTAACTGCAACGTTTTTCTCATAAATTTTCAAACCCTTATTTTGTTGGATTCTTAAATATTCAAAAAGAACAAAAACACGTTTTATTTTACAAATCAAATTTCCACACAATCCTGACATTCGTGTCAAAAACCTCTTGGAATATTTAATCTTAAAAAGAATAGTTTAATTGATTTAGGCACACTCTCTGTGGATACGAACTTTACTTATCATTTTATTACTTGCGCGATTCGGTACACTTGCCGATTCACGTCATATTCTCAGTGGCATCGGTGCAATACAACTGTTTTAGCATGGATTCATAGGTCAATCTCCGAATCCATTGCAAGATCCATCATCTGGATAGAATCCGCACGAGATGCTTGGTTGGATCTTAAGGAAAGATTTTCTCAAACGGACATCTTTCGGATTTCGGATCTTCAAGAAGAAATTTGTAAGTTGCAACAAGGAGACCGTCCTGTTTCTGAGTTCTTTACTGAACTGAAGACTATGTGGGATGAACTTGAGAATTTGAATCCTCTCCCTACTTGTGAATGTGTTCCTCCATGTGCTTGTGGAGCGATGATGAAAGTACGAGCTTATCGTGACAAGGATCATGTGATTCGGTTCTTGAAAGGATTGAACGACCAATATACTTCTCTTAGATCACAGATCATGATTCTTGATCCTTTGCCTAATATCAACAAGGCATTTTCCATGATTGTCCAGCAGGAACGACAATTAGGATCTGATTCAGGTAATATTGTTAGCAGTAATGTTCAATCGTTTGCTATGTTCAACAACAATGCTGCGAATAATGGTAACCGCAGACCTTTGACTGGAAATGGTGGAAGATATAATAGAGGACGTGGATTTACTGGTAGAAGTGGTTCCGGACGTGGATTTGGAGGTAGAGTTTGTACTCATTGTGGGAGATCAAACCACACTGTGGAGACATGTTATCAATTACATGGATATCCACCTGGATATCGATCAAAGGTTCCAGATCCTCGCAATGCAAATCATGTGTCAACTGAAGGTGATAATTCCAGTATGCAGAATAACAATCATATCTCCCAAGATCAATATCAGCATATTCTCTCGATCCTGAACAATAACAAATCTGAAAATATAGTTGCTTCAACATCTCATCATGCTAATGTGGTGCAGATTTCCAATGCTGAAACCAATGCATTAGGTATCTCAGGTAATCAGTGGATTGTTGATACTGGGGCCACTGATCACATTTCTCATAATTCTTCTTGTTTCATGAGTCTACATAAGATTGAACCAATCACAATTAATCTTCCTGATGGAACACAAGTCATTTCTAGTTTTTCTGGTTCGGTTCATTTGTCACCAAAACTGATTTTAACTGTTGTTCTTCTGGTACCCGAATTCCATGTCAACTTAATATCTGTCTCAAAGTTATTAAGTTCACTTGATTGTTTCCTCACATTTTTTGATGCCTTTTGCCATATCAAGCAGACACAGTCCCAGGAGATGATTGGTACTGCTGAGCGAGTGGGGGGTCTATATGTGATAGTCTGTAATGATGCTGTCAAGCGTGCACACAAGATGCAAGGCAAAGGAAGTTGTGATATAAATAAATCAGCTTATTCTGCTGATAGTTCTTCCTTATGGCATAGACGTTTGGGTCATGCTTCAGATACTGTATTACGTATCATGTCATTGCGATTTCCCTTTATTCATAGTGATCATGTAAAGCCTTGTGATGCTTGCCACTTGGCTAAACAGAAACGCCTTGCTTTTCCTATTTCACAGAATAAAATAGCCAAGATATTTGATGTTATAGCTGTGGATATATGGGGTCTTTTTAACAGTTTGTCCATACATGGCTATAAATATTTTTTGACTACAGTTGATGGTTATTCACGTTTCACTTGGGTTGTGCTCATGAAAACTAAAGGTGAGACTAGAGGACACATTAAACAATTTCTAGCTTATGTTGAGAATCAGTTCAATACCACAGTGAAGTGCATTCGTAGTGACAATGGAAATGAGTTTTCCATGCATCAAATTTTTTCAGAAAAAGGTATTCTCCATCGGGTTACTTGTGTTGAGACTCCTGAGCAAAACTCACTAGTTGAACGTAAGCATCAACATTTACTCAATGTGGCTAGAGCACTGTATTTCCAATCCTCATTACCCATTACCCTATGGCCATATGTTGTGGCACATGCAGCACATCTTATTAACCGCACTTCATCTCCTAACCTTGATAAAAAAACTCCTTATGAGAGCTTATATGGTTCTTTACCTGACCTTTCTCACCTAAGAGTATTTGGAAGTTTGTGTTATGCTTCTACTCTTAAATCACATCGGACCAAATTTAGTCCAAGAGCCAGAAGGGCTGCATTCCTTGGATACAAAGAAGGGACCAAAGGATTTTTACTTTATGTTCTCACATCACACTCCTTGTTAGTTTCTAGGAATGTAGTCTTTTATGAGACTTTGTTTCCTTTTCAAAAAGCCTACACACCTATTACCTCACCTCAATCGCCTCCTGACTCTACTTTCCCCTTTTCTTCCACAAACACAGAACCCGTACCTATATCACAGCAACATCTTTATACAGAAATAGTTAACCCCTATGCCACAAATCCTGAACCTACTATAGCACCAAACAGTGGAGTTGTTGTTGATGTTGACTTAACAACTTTACTTCCTACTTGTCCTACGGATATATCTCCTCTTCATGCCACCACAGTAGTCAATGATGCTGATATTACTACCATGAATCACGCTGATGATGTTGATATTGCTGCCTTGAATCACGCTGCTGATGTTGACATTGCTACCATGAATCCTGCTGATCCAGTAAATTTACCTCCTCTCCGTCGATCCTCATGCTTACATACAGCTCCTAATTACCTATTAGACTATCACTGTGGCCTCTCAACAGCTCAACATCCCAATATCCCTCCAGGTATTCATGCATCTGTCAAATATCCGTTGTCTGATGTCATGTCCTATGATAATTGTTCTGATTCTTATAAGAGTTTTTGTTTTAACTCCTCCATTCATTTTGAGCCTCATACATATTCTCAAGCCTCCAAATATGAGCATTGGCAATTGGCTATGCAAGCTGAGTTGTCTGCTCTCACTCAAAACAACACTTGGTCATTGGTGGAGCTCCCTCAAGGCAAACAATGCATCGGCTATAAATGGGTATACAAGATTAAATACCGCTCAGATGGATCGATTGAACGTTATAAAGCCCGTCTAGTGGCTAAGGGTTTCACTCAGCAAGAAGGAGTTGACTACTTTGATACTTTTTCTCCTGTTGCAAAGCTCACTTCAGTTCGAACATTGCTGGCTGTTGCTGCCATTAAAGGTTGGTATCTAGAACAGTTGGATGTGAATAATGCCTTTCTCCATGGTGATCTTTATGAGGATGTGTACATGGATCAATCTCAAGGTCTCCTTGCTACGTCCAAACTTGTTTGTAAGCTTAACAAGTCCCTCTATGGCCTCAAGCACGCAAGCAGGCAATGGTATGCTAAGTTATCCTCAGCCTTAGTTTCCATTGGTTATGTTCAAGCTAAGGCAGATCATTCCATTTTTGTTTTGGATGATTCTAATAACTTCACTGTTCTCTTGGTCTATGTGGATGATATCATCCTTTCGGGCAACTCTCTTTCTGAGATACAACGAGTCAAGGCTTTTCTAGATGGTGAATTTAAGATAAAAGACCTTGGTAACATTCGTTTCTTCCTAGGCTTGGAGGTAGCTCGGTCCAAAACAGGTATTGTGCTAAACCAACGGAAGTATGCTCTTGAGCTTTTGGAAGATGCTGGTCTTCTTGGTTCCAAGCCCTTTTCTACTCCAATGGATACACAGGTCAAACTTAGTCGTTCTCATGGTTGCCCTTTATCAGATCCTGCTCCATATCGATGGTTGATTGGACGCTTACTTTATCTCACTACTACACGTCCAGATATATGTTTTGCTGTGCATCAACTTTCACAATTTGTTTCCACTCCTACCGACACTCATATGCATGCTGCTCATCGTGTATTACGATATATCAAGAACTCGCCTGGCAGTGGCTTATTCTTTCCGGTCTCTGGTGATTTACATGTGAAAGCCTTTGCTGATGCCGATTGGGCCTGTTGCCCTGATACTCGTCGATCTGTCACTGGATTTTGTGTATTTGTGGGTTCTTCCTTGGTTTCATGGAAATCCAAGAAGCAATCCACTGTTTCTAGATCATCATCCGAAGCAGAATACCGTGCTCTTGCTAGCCTTTCTTGTGAGTTACAATGGCTCAAGTATCTCTTTGATGATCTTCATCTTCCCTGGATCAAGCCTGCTTCCATTTACTGTGACAATCGATCTGCCATCTACTTAGCTCATAATCCCACTTTTCATGAACGTTCTAAGCATATAGAACTTGATTGCCATGTTACACGGGAAAAGCTTGTCTCTGGTCTCATTCGTTTGCTTCCTGTCTCCTCAGCTGATCAACTGGCTGACGTCTTCACTAAGCCCTTGTCTTCTTCCATTTTTTGCTCTGCTATCTTCAAGCTGGGTGTCTTGTGTTAGCATATGGGTGTCCTAGAGACAATCTTTTGATTAAATAAAGGACACTAGATGTAGAACTTTGTTTGTCGCAAATAAATGAAAGCACTATTTATTCAGTTTCATATTGTGTCTCGATATTACTGTTAATATTATATGAACGAACTGGATAAACCCCTTGGAATAGAACAGGTATCTCTTGAGTATCTGTGATGAGATCACGATCATGAGGATTCAAGGATATTGCATGTCTATTCCTAATTATATGTTCCTAGTCTACAGACACTGAGTTTGGGGATCAGTGATCTCGAGTAAAGACTAGTACGACTTATCTACTTGTATATGGATACAAGGTAAAGCCCTCATGAGCTGCAGATATGGAGATATCTTAGCTGAAGTCGTGGGTGGACCTATAAGAGTATAGCTCGCACTGAACAGACCCAAAAAGAGACTCTATGAGGAAATCTCACAGATAGTGTCATTAGAGTAATCTCTTTATATTTGGGTATGTCTTTCCTTGGACCAGAAGTTATTACCTAGACTGTGTTCTTGAAGGCATGTTTTGATTGTATACCTCGTCTTCCTGAAACATGGAGACTCATAGGTATATTGTTGGGCGTGTCCTTAAAGGGCACAGGGCTAGGGTAATAAGCTGAAGGAATTCGTCAAATCTCTGTGAGAGATTAGGTTATCTGTAAACCGGAGAAATCGGGATGACGTTTACAGGGACTTGGGAATCTATGCATAGTAAAAGAGATCATGAGATGATCTTCCTTTAGAGTCAGTAAATTGAAGATTCCCTATTTCGAATAAAGCTTACCCTAAACCGCAGGGGTTGATACATTTCCTTACCCTAGGTTAATGGGAAGATAACCGAGACGAAGGGAAATACATACGGTAACCAAATATGTGCAATAGGTTGATCAAGTCATTAATCTGACTAGTTCTGGGGCAACAAAGCATTGCTAGTGCTCTGTGTTGTCATTAATTGGGTTGTGGGCTTGTTGGGCCCAAGCCCAGTTATGTCAGAAGCTAAGTTGGACCTAATGGGTCACACACTAACACCTTGTAGTCATGATGGACTAGCTTTAAAGGTATTGGGCCTAATAATGTTGTTAGCCCAAGAAGCTGTTTGGAAGCCCACCTAAATGGGTGGGTGGTGCATGGAGTTTAGTAATGGGCTTGGATAGTCCAAGCCATTACTAATTAATTTAATTAGTTAAATTAATAATCAAATATTTGAATTTCGAATTTTGAATTTGAAATTTGAATTTTGAAATTTGAAATTAGAATTTGAATTTGAAATTTGAAATTGGAAATTTGAATTTTGAAATTTGAATTCGGATTTGAATTTTGAAATTCGAGTTTTGAATTTGAAATTTGAAATTTTGAATTTTGAATTTTGAATTTGAATGTTTGAACGTTTGAATTCAAGTGTTTGAATTCGAATTTGAATTGGTTTTGAAAAGTTGTTTCATAACAAAAGGATAAGACAGGATCTTATTGGAGCATATTCCTTGGATCAAGAAGCATCTTTGGAGGCACTCCCTTGGCTGTTTGGTGCGCAACTTTTAGGTGATAAGAATGTCATCTTATCACTTAAAACAAACCTCCATTCAGATTTGGTGGTTGAGGGAATCAGTGGGTGAGTTGATTCAAATTTTGAATGCAACTACTCAATATATTTGGACCCCTTCTAGGGCTGAATTATGCGCATGAAAAGTATATACTATATGATAGTTTATGAATTTAAGTTTAAATTATTTTGAACTTAATTTCATGTGGATAAGTTGGAGGTTGTTGGCAAAGTTAGTTTTGCAACAGCTCCACCTTATCTCACTGTTTTATGCGCAAATTTCAAAGAGATTTGAAAGTTTGTTTTTCATTTTGAATGATTTAATTCCCTCCTCCTCTCCAAGTGTGCGCATATATATGACATGTTCCTCACCTTAGGTTTTTGTGAAAAAACTAGCCAGCTCTCCTCCATCTATGCACCATTCTGTAGGGTAGCTCACTACACCTTTCCAAACAGAATACCTAGCCTCCACCTTCACCACTTGTGCGCATAGCAAGCCTCACTGTGGTGTTCATCTGGTGGCTTCCAAGAAAGGGTTCTTGCATCATTGACGAACGGTGGTGTGGATCACCATTAGAGGGTTTGAACCCTTCAAGCCTGACATCTGATCTCCCTGACTGATCAGGCCAAAAACAAGGTAACATCATGTTGTCTTAAAGCATGAACCTATGTGTGCATGTATGTTCCGCAGTAGAATTTTTGTTTTACAGCTTACATGCATCGGCCTTCAAAGGCCAGTTTACTTTCAAGTGGTATCAGAGCCCGGTTGCTTTACCATCGACGGGTGATGGTACCTTGTTTGTGAAAAGAGTCTTTCACGGTCAAAAATCTTTAAAGGGTTAAAGTTTAAATTCTGCATATGGATTTTGAATCACAAATCCTTTAAAGTGTTAAAGTTTTTGTTTTTATGAACATGAAAATTTGATTCTGTGTTCATAAAACATTATGCATCATGGTTTAGTTTCTTTTTCTTTATGAAAGTTTTAAAAGGAACACCCTTTTTGAAAGGGTAGATTCGGCCATGGAGGGTACTAAGAGTGCCTTGAATGATTTCTTATTTTTCTCCATGAATTGTGTCATGTTTATATGCATGAAATTTTGTGACAAAATTTATCATATAGTCACCTATATGATTCGGCCATGTGGAGATTTATGGCTACATGCATGGTTTAATTTTATTTTCTTTAAAAAAGAATTAACAAAATTTGAATTGAAATTGTTTTTAAATTCGGCCAATGAGAAATTTAAGATTATGAATCTTGATGTTATTTTGATGTTTAAATGTTAAATGTCAAAATACATGTGAAAATGTTATGTGATAATATAATGTTTGTGTTTGCAAGTTTTGAACTTTTCAGGTACAAACATGAAGGGGATGGTCATGGTGCCCGGATTTGAATTTTTTTGAATTTTAAATTAATGTGTAATCGCGCATTTTAATTTACAAGTGTATTTGTAATTTAAATTTTGTAATTTTGTTCCTCCAAAATGTTATGGAGTTTCTTTAATTATTTGTAATTAGAGAAATAGGCTAGTGGCGTATAGACGACAAGCGGCCGTTGCTTAAAGAAGCAAAAAGGACAAAAGCGCGAGCACCATGGCTATCTCAATATAAACTGTTTATATGCATGTATGATTAGAACGTCTAGTATGCATAAATTGGGCAAACCGCGTTTGTATGGTTATTATGTTTGTCCAATAACGACTAGTGTATACCGATAGATGTTTGATATAGGTAACGACTAGCATGATAACTTACAATATGCGTTTGATGGGACCTAATTAACCCCAAGATAAAAGGAACCCTTAAAAGGAATAAATAATTAAGCATATGATTACCTCCCACCACCAATGCTACTCAAAACTCTTCTACATAGTGGTGCTCCACAACTCAGTTGGGACCCACTATTTCGTTGGGCTAGAGTAGTGTTTGAAGTGTAAGACACTTAGGGTGCTGGTTTAATGCTTAACTAAGACATAAGTTGCAGGCACAGCCGGGCTTATGTGCTTAGGGTAATGGTGCTAGGTTGGTTGCATGAGATGCACCACTAAGTGACAAAGAGTTGTCAACCTAATGTTAAGAGAGGGTATGAGATACTGTTGATAAAGATTAACCCTTTATTTAAATTAATCTTGCGGTCTCAGACGGAGATTAAAATAAATAAACGCACTCTTAATCCCACTAAGGTAAAATCTAAAGTAGATTAACCCTAAGTCAAAAGGAAGGGTCATTGACTTAGATAAAATAGTGGGAGGGGCAAATTATTTCAAGTCTTTAATAATTTGCTTTTAACTACATAACCGTATATTAACTAAAACTATCTTTACACCCTTTTCAGCTTATAGTATGACTAATCCACTGTCACTGCGTTCAATACTCGATACGAATAAACTGACCGGTTCAAATTTTATGGACTGGTATCGGAACCTAAGAATAGTTCTAAGGGCCGAAAAGATTGCCTACGTTTTAGATGCTGTAATACCCGTAGCTCCACGGGAAGGGGAAGAAGGGTTTGCGGAATTTGATTTCGTAACCCACCAACAGCACTTGGATGACAATGTGATGGCAGTATGCATCATGTTGGCATCCATATCGCCTGAACTGCAAAAGCAGCATGAGCATATGGATGCTCCCTCTATTATCGTACATCTCAAGGAGTTGTATGATATTAAAGGCAGGCATGAGAGGTATGAGGCCTCAAGAGAACTGTTCTCTTGTAGGATGACTGAGAGCATGTCTGTTGCCAGCCATGTTCTCAAGATGATCGGGCTGATTGAGAAGCTAGGAAACCTAGGCTTCATCATGGATGCCGAGCTAAGTAATGACTTAGTCCTCACCTCACTTCCACCTTCCTTCAGTCAATTCATCATGAATTACAATATGCATGGGATGCAAGTGAGCTTGCCTGAGTTGTTAAGCATGTTAACAACAGCTGAAGTGTCTATCAAGAAGGATAGGACACAGGCTCTTTTGATTGGTGGGCCTAGCAAGGCCAAGGGAAAGGGTAAGGAGCCTGCAAAAGGTGACCCCCTTAAGCCCAAAGGAAAATCCAAGAAGAAGAAGGGCAAGAAGAAGGGTAAGAAGGCACCTAAGGACAAGGGTGATGCTGAGTGCTTCCATTGTGGCAAGAAAGGCCACTGGAAGAGGAATTGTCCAGACTACCTGAACAATGTGAAGGACAAGAAGCATGGTGATGCTTCTGCCTCAGGTATTTTCATGATTGAGATAAATTATTCTTATGCTAATCCATCCTCATGGGTATTGGATACCGGATGTGGTTCTCATATCTGCAATATGTTGCAGGTACTTAGGAGCCCAAGGAGATTGGATAGAAACGAGGTGGATCTCCGCGTTGGTAATGGAGCAAGAGTTGCTGCTCATTCAGTTGGAGATGCTGACCTTATTTTGCCTACGGGCCTTTTATTGCATTTGAATAATTGTCTTTATGTTCCGCATATTTCTAGAAACATTATTTCAATTTCTTGTTTAGAACAAGATGGTTATACTTTCAGTATTAGGGATGGTACTTTTTCTATCATTTTGAATGATATGGTTTACGGTACTGCTTCTTTAATAAATGGATTGTATGTGTTGGAAATGGGAAATGAAGTGCTCAATATAGATGTGAAATGACCTAGGACGGATAATCAATCTTATCTTTGGCACTGTAGACTAGGGCACATAAATGAAACAAGATTGTCTAGGATGCATAGAGATGGATACCTGGACTCCATGGATTTGGAATCCTATGGACAGTGTGAATCTTGTCTAGCTGGGAAAATGATTCAACAAAAGCCCAAAGGGCTTGAGAGTCATAGGGCTAGTGAGTTATTAGAACTCATTCATACTGATGTATGTGGACCAATGTCTATTGAGGCTAGAGGTGGATATTCTTATTTCATTACCTTTACAGATGACAAATCAAGATTTGGGTATATATACCTAATGAGATATAAATCTGAAGCTTTTGAAAAGTTCAAAGAGTTTAGGAATGAAGTGCAGAAACAGCGTGGCAAGATGATTAAGACATTACGATCAGATCGTGGTGGTGAATATTTGAGCCACGAGTTTCAGGGTTATCTGAGAGAAAATGGAATTCTCTCACAATTTACCGCTCCTTACACACCACACCAAAACGGTGTCTCCGAAAGGAGAAACAAGACCTTGTTAGACATGGTTAGGTCTATGATGAGTGAGACTCAACTTCCAAAATCGTTTTGGGGATATGCCTTAGACACAGCGGCATACCTTCTAAATAGGGTACCGTCTAAATCTGTTCAGACCACACCATATGAGATATGGAGTGGTAGAGACCCAACCTGAGTTACCTCAGGGTATGGGGATCGCCAGCTTATGTCAAAGCGTTGACATCAGACAAGCTTAGTGCTAAGAGTACTAAATGTCTATTTGTGGGGTATCCTAAAGGTACTAAGGGATACTACTTCTACTCCATGGAAGAACACAAAGTGTTTGTGTCAAAGAATGCTGAGTTCCTTGAGAAGGATTTGATCTCTCAAGGAGGCAGTGGGAGTAAGATTGATCTTGAAGAAGTGCAAGATCCACAAGAACAAATTGAGGAACCCGAGTCTGCTCCGCAGGCGACGTTCTCCAATGGAGAAGTAAACACACAACTCCGTAGACCTACGAGGGTCATCCATCCACCTGAAAGGTACGGGTTTGTGATTGAGAATCAGCAAACTGTTGAGGATGATGAACCAAGTAACTACGAGGAGGCGGTCAAAGATGTTGACTCCTCAAGATGGCTTGAAGCCATGGAATCTGAAATGGATTCGATGTATCAGAACAAGGTATGGACCTTGGTTCCTAAACCGCAAGGAATAGTTCCTATCGGTAATAAATGGGTCTTTAAAAGAAAGACTGATGCAGATGGCAACGTTCAGACCTACAAAGCTAGGTTGGTGGCGAAAGGGTATCGTCAAAGACAAGGAGTTGACTATGATGAAACTTTCTCACCAGTTGCCATGATCAAATCTATTAGGATCATGCTTGCAATAGCAGCATACCACGACTATGAAATTTGGCAAATGGATGTCAAGACCGCCTTCTTGAATGGGTTCTTGAAGGAGGAAGTGTACATGACACAACCTGAAGGCTTTGAAAACAAAGATCAGGAGCATATGGTATGCAAACTACAAAGGTCAATATATGGGCTAAAGCAAGCATCAAGGAGTTGGAATATACGTTTTGATGAAGTCGTTAAGAGTAACGGTTTTATCAAGAACGAGGATGAACCTTGTGTTTACAGAAAGGTTAGTGGGAGTAATGTCGTCTTCCTAGTGCTTTATGTAGATGACATATTGTTAATAGGAAATGACATCCCCACATTAAAAATAACGAAAGAGTGGCTTTCAGAAAACTTTACCATGAAGGATTTGGGAGAGGCAGCCTTTATACTTGGTATAAAAATCTATAGAGATAGATCCAAGAGGCTGTTGGGTTTATCTCAATCCACGTACGTTGACAAGATGCTAAAGAGGTTTAGCATGGAAGGGTCGAAAAGGGGTTTTCTTCCTGTCAGTCATGGGGTACACCTATCAAGGGCTATGTGTCCTAAGTCACAGCTTGAGAAGGATCGCATGAGTGGAATTTCATACGCTTCGGCTATTGGATCCATCATGTATGCCATGATATGTACGAGACCAGATGTCTCATATGCTTTAAGCATTACGAGCAGATACCAGTCAGACCCTGGAGAGGGTCACTGGACGGCAGTCAAAACCATCCTTAAATACTTAAGAAGAACTAAGGATGCGTTTCTGGTCTATGGTGGGGTTAATGAGTTAACAGTGAAAGGGTTCACTGATGCCAGCTTTCAGAGTGACAAAGATGACTGCAAGTCACAGTCAGGATTCGTATTCACCTTAAATGGTGGGGCAGTGTCTTGGAAAAGTTCCAAGCAGGAGACAACAGCAGACTCACAGAGGCTGAATACATAGCTGCTTCAGAAGCAGCTAAGGAGGCAGTGTGGATCAAGAAGTTCGTAAATGAACTAAGGGTGGTTCCAAGCGTGGATGAGCCCATACAGTTGCTTTGCGACAACACTGGAGCCATTGCGCAGTCAAAGGAACCTAGGTCTCATCAAAGATCTAAACACGTGCTCCGCAGATATCATTTGATTAGAGAAATCATTGATAGGAATGATGTAAAAATGGATTATGTTCCCACAGACGATAACCTGGCCGATTCTCTGACAAAGGCTGTTTCTCAGAGAAAACATGATAGTCATTATGAGGCTTTGGGCATACGACTTAGGTCTGATTGGCTCTAGGCCAAGTGGGAGCTTGTTAGCATATGGGTGTCCTAGAGACAATCTTTTGATTAAATAAAGGACACTAGATGTAGAACTTTGTTTGTCGCAAATAAATGAAAGCACTATTTATTCAGTTTCATATTGTGTCTCGATATTACTGTTAATATTATATGAACGAACTGGATAAACCCCTTGGAATAGAACAGGTATCTCTTGAGTATCTGTGATGAGATCACGATCATGAGGATTCAAGGATATTGCATGTCTATTCCTAATTATATGTTCCTAGTCTACAGACACTGAGTTTGGGGATCAGTGATCTCGAGTAAAGACTAGTACGACTTATCTACTTGTATATGGATACAAGGTAAAGCCCTCATGAGCTGCAGATATGGAGATATCTTAGCTGAAGTCGTGGGTGGACCTATAAGAGTATAGCTCGCACTGAACAGACCCAAAAAGAGACTCTATGAGGAAATCTCACAGATAGTGTCATTAGAGTAATCTCTTTATGTTTGGGTATGTCTTTCCTTAGACCAGAAGTTATTACCTAGACTGTGTTCTTGAAGGCATGTTTTGATTGTATACCTCGTCTGCCTGAAACATGGAGACTCATAGGTATATTGTTAGGCGTGTCCTTAAAGGGCACAGGGCTAGGGTAATAAGCTGAAGGAATTCGTCAAATCTCTGTGAGAGATTAGGTTATCTGTAAACCGGAGAAATCGGGATGACGTTTACAGGGACTCGGGAATCTATGCATAGTAAAAGAGATCATGAGATGATCTGCCTTTAGAGTCAGTAAATTGAAGATTCCCTATTTCGAATAAAGCTTACCCTAAACCGCAGGGGTTGATACATTTCCTTACCCTAAGGTAATGGGAAGATAACCGAGACGAAGGGAAATACATACGGTAACCAAATATGTGCAATAGGTTGATCAAGTCATTAATCTGACTAGTTCTGGGGCAACAAAGCATTGCTAGTGCTCTGTGTTGTCATTAATTGGGTTATGGGCTTGTTGGGCCCAAGCCCAGTTATGTCAGAAGCTAAGTTGGACCTAATGGGTCACACACTAACACCTTGTAGTCATGATGGACTAGCTTTAAAGGTATTGGGCCTAATAATGTTGTTAGCCCAAGAAGCTGTTTGGAAGCCCACCTAAATGGGTGGGTGGTGCATGGAGTTTAGTAATGGGCTTGGATAGTCCAAGCCATTACTAATTAATTTAATTAGTTAAATTAATAATCAAATATTTGAATTTCGAATTTTGAATTTTTTGAATTTGAAATTTGAAATTTTGAAATTTTGAATTTTGAATTTTGAATTGGAATGTTTGAATTTGAAATTTGAAATTTTGAATTTTGAATTTTCAAGTGTTTGAATTCGAATTTGAATTGGTTTTGAAAAGTTGTTTCATAACAAAAGGATAAGACAGGATCTTATTGGAGCATATTCCTTGGATCAAGAAGCATCTTTGGAGGCACTCCCTTGGCTGTTTGGTGCGCAACTTTTAGGTGATAAGAATGTCACCTTATCACTTAAAACAAACCTCCATTCAGATTTGGTGGTTGAGGGAATCAGTGGGTGAGTTGATTCAAATTTTGAATGCAACTACTCAATATATTTGGACCCCATCTAGGGCTGAATTATGCGCATGAAAAGTATATACTATATGATAGTTTATGAATTTAAGTTTAAATTATTTTGAACTTAATTTCATGTGGATAAGATTGGAGGTTGTTGGCAAAGTTAGTTTTGCAACAGCTCCACCTTATCTCACTGTTTTATGCGCAAATTTCAAAGAGATTTGAAAGTTTGTTTTTCATTTTGAATGATTTAATTCCCTCCTCCTCTCCAAGTGTGCGCATATATATGACATGTTCCTCACCTTAGGGTTTTGTGAAAAAACTAGCCAACTCTCCTCCATCTATGGACCTTTCTGTAGGGTAGCTCACTACACCTTTCCAAACAGAATACCTAGCCTCCACCTTCACCACTTGTGCGCATAGCAAGCCTCACTGACGAACGGTGGTGTGGATCACCATTAGAGGGTTTGAACCCTTCAAGCCTGACATCTGATCTCCCTGACTGATCAGGCCAAAAACAAGGTAACATCATGCTGTCTTAAAGCATGAACCTATGTGTGCATGTATGTTCCGCAGTAGAATTTTTGTTTTACACCTTACATGCATCGGCCTTCAAAGGCCAGTTTACTTTCATCTTGAGCATCTTACGCCCATCTTGTTGGGGGGGGGGGGGTAATACCAGAGTTGAGCGTCCAAACTGCACAGGCTTCCAATGCCTTTATAAAGAGAACTGATCATGAGAGAACTGATCATGAGTGCTTTCTAACAACTTTCTGTTAAGCTGTTACCTTAGCTGTAATTCTGTTAGGATTAGTTTTAATTCTGTTCAGGATTAGTTAGGATTAGTTTTCTTCTTTCCTTCCTTGCTCACGTACTGGGCCTTGTATAAATTAGATGAGGTTGTATTATTTCTCACATTATTCAATGAATTCAGTATTATTCATTTTTCTTAAGGTGTTGAAATGGAATTAGAAAGATAGAGAAGAGAGATGGGATTTTTTTTTCTTCTTGTTTTTTCGTGTTTAATAAATTAATAATTTGTAGAATTCCAGTTTCAATAAATATAAAAAAAAATCTTAATTTAAATTAGAAATTAATAATATTTATGAAATAATTACTAATGAGATAATTTAAATTATTAAGACATTAAATTTTAATTTAATTACAAATAATTAGTATAAGAAAATAATAATAAAGATTGCTATCATTTCGCGTAACACAAAATTTTTCAGAATTTGATTTTTTTTTTTCTTTCTTCTTTTGTATAAATATACATTACAATCTTCTAAAGAAAAAACACTACAAAAAAATAGGTGATTAGTGGAGGTCTTTGACCCCCACAAAAGATATTAGTGGCATCCACATCAACCCCCACTTTTGCATGTGCCACAACACATTTTGTGGGGGCTGTGTGCAATGACACAATTTGTTAAAATATTTTTTGGAGGTTCTAGACCTCCACAAATGTTGCACTTTCTGGAGATTCTAGACCCCCACAAATGTTATGTTTATGGAGGTTTACTAACCTTCACAATATATTTGACTTTGTGTCACTTTTAAACCCCCACAACATTTATCTCTTCTTGGAGGGCAAAGACCTCCATAATTTGTTTATTATATTTAAAAAAAATTTAAAAATGAGCTTACGAAAAATGATTTTATTTAAATAATAAAAGACATCCATTTCAAGTATAAATTTATTTGTTATTTGAAAAGAATTGTACTTTAAATCTTGTAGGTTCCCATTCAAAAGGTTACAAAGCCCTACGGATGCTGTAGAACGTTTAAATATTAAGCTTTAAAACTTCCTCATGATATTGTTTTTAGCGAACATCTATTTTGGTAGCTGTAAACTCACACAAGTGAATGTAAACTCACACAAGTGAATATTCAGAAAGCTGTACAAAGTAACTAGTTCCCAGCCACCAACTAAACAACAAACCCCAACAAAGGAAAAACCACCCCTACAGTAGGCTGCGTCTCATCAACCATGGCATGGTTGAAGCAACAAAATTGGTTTTATGGAGAATGACTATCATCCAGCAATTGAAACAGATCTGATGAATCCTGCACAATGAAAGAGTAAAAATCAAGGGTTATGTTGTAGGAAAAGTTACCATGTCATGTCGTAGAGATTCGTTTTGCGTGTTTTTTTTTTTTTTTCATAAATTGTGGGTTCCATGAAATAGTGTCCGTAGGAAACTTTATCATGTCATGTTAAAGGACAAACGAAAACCCCAAAAATCAATTAATAAAATTACAAATCAAAATAACGGTAAAAAAAATATAGATATAGATATAGATATACACATCAAATATAAAAAAAGATGAATATATGCAGTCATTGAAAGAGTTTAACTAAAATACTATATAGTTTTCCACCATTAACTTGTATCTAAGGGATTCATCAACTTCATTAACATGTCTTACACCATAACTAGTCGATTACCTTTCGGAAATTAGTTTTTGCAAAAAAATCAAGTATAAATCTTGGTTTGTCCAAGGAGAATTCTATGTTCACATCGGGTTAATTATATCCTTAATACTTACTTTTGTTGTTTCTATGGTGTTCATTATATTGCTAATTTATGTTCATTATATCCTTAATACTACTTAGTCAGCAAACATAACTAAAATAAGACTGTAGACAGAGAAAATCAAAACTAATTTGTTGGACTTTTAAATTGGAGCAAACAAGAATAAAAAAAGTGATGAATAATACAATGCACCAAAAGACAATTTAAGGTCAGAGAGTAGGCACTGTAATCATTACTTCATTTCATTCACTACCTTTAACCAATATTCATTCCTAGTCACCCTGTAAGAGTCAATTTAGCTCGATACAACTTCAACAGCTCATCAGCTTCCTTCTCATGACAAAAGATAAACTTGTCTAAGAAGACCTTTTCATTACACTTAAATATTGCACCCACGCTCAGCTTGCTCACCAGACCCTTTGACAACAAAACTAGAACAACAGAACCTCTTGGAATAATTCGTTTTCCCAAGCTCATAGATATTACTGCTGGACACCTAGCAACATCAGCAGACTTGTAGCCCAATTTGTTTTTCCTCTAGACCCATTAATCTCTTAATTATGATTTGGAATTTCTATTAAGATTTGGGTTTATTCCTCTAGACCCATTAATCTCTTTATATATACTGTATCCCTTTGTAAATGTTATTTTTAGAAAAACAATAACATTTCAGATTTCTTTTCAACTGAAAGCTTAGTAAATAAGCCCTTGTCAGAGCACCGCAAATAAGCTATTAGACTTGGGTTCATGATCAATGTTCTTTTTCGTAGCAAATTAATAATGCAAGCGCACAAAAACTAATCATCATTAATAACGAAGGGGAAACATACCAAAGATGTAAAAGAGAACTATGGCAAAAGAGGCTAGAAAAAAGACGCTCACAAAGTCCCAGATAAATGTAGAAGCCCAATATGAAAGGACAGAAACCTGATTAGCAAGATCAATATCAGATTAATATTCAGAAGGAGATAGAGAAGCGTATATTCAATGTTGTTGCTTTTTAAAAAGACTAAGATACCCCACTGATTAGTTGTTTGTTGGGGCTTAGCTTTCACCTCACGTTCCTGCACCAATCAAGAGTTTACAAATGTTTAGCCCAAGAAATAAGCAGTCTGAGAATACCATTACAAATTTCCAGATGGGATTCTACATACCTCAGAGGACTCCCATTATTCAATATTTAAAATAGCAAGAATGTATAGAATGCAATGTGTGAAGGTTGGCACGTTGGTCTCGGGTGAGATCGATTGTGTTGATCTAAAGGCTTTACTTCTTGCTCACAAGGACAAACCGGCCATCATCAATCTAAACATAGGTCTTTCCCTCATCTTTGACAATTACACTCACACCCTCACTAGCACGCTCACAGATCAAATATATAGACACTTGCCTAAAATTAAAGGAGTTTTTGTTTTCTTTTTATTACATAAATTAGGAACAACTATGGAAGGAGTTGTTGATGACATTGATCTCGTAATACAAACACTTGAGGAAAGTGGTTTCCCTCGTGAACAATTCTATATTCATTATGATGGAGCTCTAATCGGAATGATGCTGCCCTTTCTTAAACAAGTAAAAGTTATGGATGTCAATTTTGAGGAGGGATATTCTTACTACCAAAATTTTCTACTACTAACTCACTACCTATCTAATCACCATTGGATCAACATTTTCTCTTTTTTCAAAAACTTTTTAGCATTCTCTCTCTTTGATTTAATGGTGATTAGATTGGTAATAAGTTAGTAGTAGAAAATTTTGGTAGTAAGAATATCTTCCCTCGTCAATTTTATGTTTATTAAAAGCATTACTTTGATAGTGCACTTTGCATAAATTAAATGGTAAAAAATGCTATAGAGGGAAAGAATAGTGAGAAAAGAGCATTTAAGAGAAGTAGAATCTTTTATAATAGAATTCCTCCAAAGAGAAGCAGAGCAAATAAGAGAGGGTGAGAGGGGCATTACCAATTCCCTTCCAAGCTCAATAGCAGCGTCCTTATAACTAGAGTGAGATGGAGATAACAGCCTCACATCGACAGAGAGATTGAATCGCTCATAGAAAGAATACATCCACCCAGGGACTATATATACCATCTTTGTTATTTACTTATTTTCATTGTGTGAAAATCTCATTGTCTTCTTGTTTCCTACTAATAGAAAAATGAAACATCATTAATGAATCCATGATCTTATTCAACTATCTCTTGATCTATATGTGCAGGGTATGTATAGACAATGATTCTTGCAAAGACTGCACGGTGGTCAAGCTTAGATGCAATTTTCTAGCTACTTTCTAAGTTGTTTACATTCAATCACATTCCAATTGTACGAATTGGGTCCTATTCATTATAATTAAACTTGACTGTGTGCAGTCCACCATTACACAAGGCTTTCGCCCACAGATTTTATAAACAGCTCAAGTGGTTATTTTATAAACGGAAGTGGCATCGTGCAAGACATAAGTCATGGTCCACTCACCTCCTTCAGGAACACACACGATCACAAAATCACATTAAATCTCATTGAGTTAATTCATCAAACACCTTATTTGCAAAACACAAACACATACGAGAAATAAAAAGAAGAAGAGAAAGTCACAGTAACTTCCATTGCTTGAAAACTTCCTGCGAATCTGCAAAAATAAATGAATAAACTTAGGAAATTACAAAAAAAAAGAAGAAGAATAAAATGTGCTTACCAAACATTAAGAGAACAATAAGAAAACAAAGATAGCTCACTCTTCAGAGAACTCATGGAGAGATTTACGGAAGAAGAGAAACGAAGAAGAAGAAGAAAATGTGAGAAACCCTAAGAGAGATGAAAACCACTAAGAGAGAAACAGAGATTAAAATATCCAAATACTGCACAACTCTCTACAGCGCTTAACTTAACAACTAGGAGAAAGAAGCACCGCCACAAAGTGTGATCTCCAAACCCAAGAGAGAAGCAGAGCCTATAATATTGGCGTTAAAAGATACTGCCGAAAAAAGCAATACACAATGAAAGAGTTAACTGACAAAAAAATTTTAAAAAAATATAATGATCATTTTTAGAAAATCTTCAAAAGATTTATAATTATTAATATTATGGGAGTCAAAGCCCTCCACAAAATTATAAAAACTGACAAAATTTGAAAAAATATTGTGGCGTTGTCTTAAAATGCACAATACACATAATTATTGGGGGTTCTATTAACCTCCAAAAAATAACCTCCACAAATAACACATTTATTTGTAGTGAAAGCAAAGAAAATTTTAATTCTTTTCTGTTTTTGTTTTTGTTTTTTCGTGTTACTCTGCAAGACTACAACTAATGAAACTGCTACGGAGAAAGGAGAGAATTACTTGTCTTTTATTTTAACTGACGAACAAAACAGAAATAAAAAAAAAAAGGGTTTAGTGTTTGTCATTTAAAATGACATAATTTTGTGTCATTTTTAATAAAACTACGTCGTTTTGGTGTGTTTTATCATTTTCTCTAATTTATAAAATTAGAAATAAAAAAATGGAGGAGAGAGAATGTAAAAACTTACCAAAACGGCGTAGTTTCATTAAAAATAACATAACTTTGTGTCATTTAAAATTACAAACATTTTTTCCAAAAAAAAACAAAAGAAAAATACAAAACGGAAATATCAATGCACGGGTGATTTTGAAATGTTCAAAAATACCGTTTGGAAAGTACCTAAAGGAGTTCTATTTTTTTTTTTTTATAATGAAACTAATTAAATTTTTTATAATAATAATATACATGTTGTGAAATTGGAATAGAAAAAAAAAAGAAATAAAATTGTAGAGATAAATAAAACCGAGAAATAAAAAATAGAAGAAGAGAATAGAGGGAAACTCGTGTCAAACTTTAGTCAATTTCATATCACCAATAACATGTATTTATAGGCTAAAGAAGAATAGATAAAGGGTTAATCACCATAAATATTATACAACTGATTACACTACTCTTAATGGATAATATATAAAGACAAGAAGATGTAAAGACATGGAGATAAAAAGGTAGGGAGCTGAAATATCCACAAATTTATTTCATAACACTCCCTTTTAACATTCATCTTTTATTATACCTTGACTTAGACTGTCTTATTAAATTTTTTTCCAAAAACTCTCCATCAATTGAATTATATATAGCTATAGTTGGAGCTAAGGAAATCCATCGACACTTGGAATTTTTCATATTGGTTATCTCGTAATTTCTCTCGAAATGAACCGTAGTAATGTCTATTCAATTGAATTTGTAACGTTCATTTATAAAGCATCTCATTAGAAATCATTGCATTAAGTTCATGCCTCCTTAAAACCTTGTTAGAAAACACAATAGGAAAAAAAAAAAAAAAAAAACTAGCGAAGGAAACAGTACATGCCATGCGCTATCAAACATTGAAAATCTGTCTTACTAAAAACCTTTGACTAAGAAAAACCCTTTGAGAAAAAAAGTAAAAAAAAGTAAGTAATAAACCTTTTGACTAATAAAAGTAAGTAACAAAATGTAATAAAATCTATTACGAAAGAATATAAAACATCATAATTGATGTCAGGTATCTACGAAAATTCTTATTCTTCCTTAATTGCCTCATTTCTTAAATTCCTACCTGAATACTTATGGCATTCTTGAATAGTTTTAGGTTTTGGATCCAAATTATAGCTTGAGACAACAAGAGCTACTAATAAGGTAATGGTGACGTCGACAATAGTTATAATATTATCATGATTTTATCTCGTATCAATATAGTTTATAACATACGTCAACTTTAACCAAATCTTGGTTTTTTCCCATGACATCTAGAATTGACCATTCTGTATTCCTAAGATTATTATAATTACCAGATGCACTTATTTCACCGGGTTTGCTTCTTTAGGATTAACCTCTTCAAAAGGCAAGATGAGTGATTTATTTTGTTTTTTTCCCGAATTTATATCTTTAACCCTTACAGGTCATTCATTCTTTTGGCATTGGCAAGGCTCAAACATATTTTGTCAGATTGGAATCTCCAATATAGGTGACCTATTCTTTGCAAGAATATATGATTTAATGATGTTTGGCATTTGTCTTGCTAAAGTTTGTAATTGAATGATGTTTTTGAACTTCAAGTTCAGTTATAGAGTACGTGCACCAAAATAATTCATTTGATTTTCTTTCAGAATAATTTCTCTCGATTGAATACACTCATGGCTTTTTCCCCTTAATATTGGAAAATATCTCTCATTAAATATTTAATCAACGAATCGTGCCCAGCCATCAGGCTCCAAATCTTTGATTCTATATAGAGTCTCAAAAGCTAATGTACATGCCTAGCCATCTTTGAGGCCCCATTTTAGGACGGTGTGGAGGAAGTGTAGGGGCATATATAATATAACCAAAAATGCGCAGATGGAAAATATAAGGTTCTTATCCACGTACAAGTTTAAGAGGGAGTATGCTTAAAAGCAATTGATCTAGTGAACTTCATGTTCATGGTCATTTTTTAAAAATAATGACAAATACACAAACATTACTTCCTATCTTTCCCACATATTTTTCTATATTGGGACCATTTTTGGGGTCATCTTTGTAGAATTAATAAGTTGTCTGTCTATCACATCATATCATATAACAACATATCATATAATCACATATCAAATCGTATTATAACTATCATATCATATCATAACTATCATATCGTATACATTGACCTCTTTTGGATTGTGATTTTGAAAATTTATTTTTTGTTTCAACATCAAACATCAACAATACCTTTATCCCAAATTAATTTGAGTTAGTAGTAGATGAACCCAAATGAAATGTACATAGGGATAAAAAATAAAAATAAATAAATAAAATAATAATATTAATATATAAATATAAAAATAAAAATAAAAGTGGTGTAATAAAATTAAATAAAATAAAAAGAATGAGGAGAAGAAAATGAAGAAGAAGAAGATGGGGAAGTGAAAAGAAGAAGGGGGGGGAGATAAAGAGGAAAAGGAATAAAAGGGGACAATCTGGAACATAGGGAGATTTATTTTTGTTTGTCAAGGAAAAACTCATTTGTTTACTTTAGATTCATTAGGCATTTTATTTGCATGATGTCCTTTAGGGAGAATCAATCACACAAGAATATTTGTAATGGTTTGCAATATTCTGCGAATCAATTATTGTTTGAAATACAAGTTCACTAGCATTTGGGCATATAATTAGATGGACAATATTAGTGAGTTTCAACAAATTTTCTTGGCCTTTCACCTTTTTCTTCCATAATGAAAGAAAAAATAATTTCATCAAATCGAATCATCTAAATGAATAACTAGCTTTTCTAGGGCCACCGTTATGCCAAATATTGTTATAAACATACCTATAGTAATAGTTGTGGCCACGACCACATCCACAATTATGTAATTGTATTCCATTCACTTTAATGAATGACAAAAAATGAATTGGTCATTGTTGTTAATTTTTTTATCAAATATGACCATAATTTTTATCATCTCTAAAATTATAGTTTACTTTAGGATATTTGGTTCAATCCATTGACCAAACTTTATGAGCCCTTTTTTCTCGATATAATTACTTCCAGAGCAAATTCAAGAGACATAAAATATAAAAAATATTTTCTTCTCAATATTTTATTTTAAATTATTCGGTAAATATGTATGACCTTTTCAATCATGGTCTACAGTTATAGTTCTTTAGGAACTATATCACATATATTCATAAAAATGATGACAAAGAAAAATCATATATTTTATGCAATCCTTCTGGGATATATAACACCTCGCATTTCTAAATTATATATTAATATATTAAAAATGGATTAAAGGGAAGGATTAGTGAAAATTCTGAAGATTAGGTACAAATTGAGGTTAGAGAACACTTGCAAATCTGGGATTTATTGGAAAACAAAGGAAACTCTGGCGAAATTTTTAGAAATTGGCAGAATTTAGGCAAATTCTGGGAAAGCATATCTCCCTCCACAGAGGTCCGATAGGGACGTTCCATACGCCATTTTGAAGCTTGAGATGTCCTCTATCTTGTGATAAAATTTGGAATCTTTCTGGGTTGGGAGTCGGCCTGTAGAAGGCAGAGAGCACAGACTGCTCTTATGGCCCCTGCACACGGGGCTGATCTGGAGAGAGTTTGGGAAAAAAATTTCCCCTTCGTCTCTTGGTCAAATTAGGTGTATAATATGTCAAATTTAATCTTGAGGTGTCTAGTTTATTGTATAAGTATTTTAGAGCAATTGGTTGAGTGAATTTTCCAGAATAATTGATTGAGTGAGGGCTATTTGGAGCCGATTTGAGGTTGGCTGGCAGATTTGCTTGTCCATCTTCAAATGACGATATCCAAAGCAAATGAGAACTTTATGACTCGTGTGATAGCTTCCTAGAAAGGTAATTAATTCTAGTATAAAATACTAAAAGATGGGAGGCTTGTAGAATGCGGTTTGTCCGCAGAAATTCAAAGACCGAACCATGTTCGGATAGGTAGAAAACGTAAAAGTGAGATTTAAGCTATGTGAGTTTATGGGAAACCCTTAGTGACTTGAGAGATGTAAGATATGTCAGAAAAGAGTTTAAATAATTATTCCGCAAAGAGTTTACAGTTATGGTCACAACTTTTATTTATTACGCTTTATTATTGTTTTAAATGCTCGCGTAATAAAATGGAAAAAGTTTACTCGTATTTTTATAAATGAATTATTGTCATTGTCACTGCTCTTAATATCATAATTAATGTTAACAATACTGGTGTACAACGGGCTATTACATTTTATGGTATAAGAGCAGTTTTTTAGGGAACTCAGATAATGTATAACTGTATTTTGTATTGCATAGCTATATGTGAACTATTTATGATTAATGTATATGTGATTCGTCAGTGTGGATCCGATCAGCTCATTCCTTTGTGTTACATGTACAGATATTATGAGTAGGGCTCGAGGTCGCCGTGGAACTCGAGGTGCAGGTGCTTTAGCACCAGATCCGATTACTACAGTTCTGAATGCTCTGTAGACGGAGACTGCTGCAAATAGAATAATGACTGAAAATCTGAGGAAAAATAATCAGGATATGATGCATGCCTTCATGAATGAGATGAGGTCAGATAGGGCTCGACATCGGAGGGATGATTCTCCTCCACATACGGCTACGCCGTTTGGTACACCTCATCAGGAGGGGAGTGGGGCTAGTCGTCATTCTGGAAAGGCTAGTCACCACACTACTGGTCCTACTTATATTCCAGAGCCTTCTGTGAATCCGAATGTTGTTGCTCAATCTTCTGGGGTTGCTGGACAGGTATTTGCTGGTACTGATGAGCAGAGGCTCATATCTTTCAGAAAACACAAGCCGCCGTCATTTCAGGGGTCAAGGGACCCGTTGGTAGTGACTACCTGGTTGATGGGGATGGAGAAAATATTTCAAGTTATGAGATGCCAGGATCCCCAGAGACTACTTTATTCTATTTATATGCTTGAGGGGGATGCGCACGAGTGGTGGTACAACGCATCTCATCCGCTTACTATTCAGGGGAAAAAAATAACTTGGGCTTTATTTGAAAGACTATTTCATGAAGAGTATTTTCCCAGGGATGTTCGGGAAGCCAAGCAGGGTGAATTTGATAAATTGGTACAGGGTACCATGACTGTTGATGCTTATGTGGCTAAATTTAATGAATTAGTTAAGTTCACGAACTATGGGGGTGTGCTGCCGACTCTTGAGTTTTTGTCTGCTAGATTCCAGAGGGGATTAAATGAGAAGATTGCTAAGAGAATGTCTAATACTGTCGTAAGAAACTTTGCTGACTTAGTGACCCAGTGCAAGAGGGTTGAAACTGTTTATGGCAGGTATCTAAAGTCTAATTCTGCTAGAGAGCAAGAGGTTAAGAGGACATTTGGTCCTTCTGGTAATAATAATAGAGGTGGCTACCATCATAATAATAATAGGGGTAGGGGTTGCAGGTAAGGCAGCCTCTTGGTCAATTCAAGAGAGGTGGTGGTCAGAGGAGCGGTTTTAATGATAGAAATTCTACTCCTCAATGTGAAAGGTGTAAGAGGTATCACAGGGGTCCGTGTACTGCTGCTCCGAATTCATATTTCAAGTGTGGTAAGGTTGGGAATTTTGCTAGGGAATGTTATAGTAATACGGGGTAGGCTGCGAATCTGCAGGCCATGCCATGTGCCCCTACGGTTGGACGTGTTTATACTACTAATGTGCAGTAGACGGAGAAGGCACTGAATCTTGTTAAAGGTATAATTTTTATCTCAAATATTGATTTGTCTGTTTTGTTTGATTCGAGAGTGATGCATTCGTTCGTGGCGGAATATGTTGCTAAAGGGTTGAGCTTGGGGGTAACACGAATGATTCCTCCTATGCGTATTACTACTACTACAGGAGAGGTTAGTGATTCCTCCTTTATTTGTAAAGAGTTAGGGTTTATCTACGAAGGCAGGGGCTACACTATTGATTTGATTATCTTGCCCCTACCCTTTGTTAATTTGATTTTGGGTATGGATTGGCTGTCTCAAAATTGTGCAATGATTGATTGTTGCGTAAAAAGGTTATTACTAGCACACGAGAAGCCCTCGGTTAGTCCGTCTCTTTTTCTGTTTGTCTGTCAAACAATTAAAGTCTTGAAGGCTGGTGATCTGGGTTATGTTTTCTTGGGTGGATTGGTGGGTGTTAAGGAGATAGAGATTTCCAGTATTCCGATGGTTAATGAATTTATGGATATATTTCCTGATGAGATACCGGAATTCCCACCTGAGAGAGAGATTGAGTTCTCTATTGAATTGTTGCCTGGTTTGAGGCTTATCTCTTTGGCTCCATATCAGATGTCGCCACTAGAGTTGGCTGAGTTGAAGAAACATATCAAGGAACTATCTGCAAAGAATTTTATCAGACTGAGTGTGTCTCCATGGGGAGCACCGGTTATATTTGTGAAAAAGAAGGATGGAAGCATGAGATTGTGTACTGACTATCGACAATTGAATAAGGTCACGGTTAAGAACAGGTACCCATTGCCGCGTATTAATGATTTGTTGGATCAGTTGAGGGGTGTCTGTGTATTTTCTAAGATTGATCTCTGGTCCGGATATCACCAGATTCGGATTAAGCTGGAGGATGTGCCTAAAACGGAATTCCATTCTAGATACGGACACTACGAGTATCAGGTGATTCCTTTTGGGCTTACTAATGCCCCTGCGGTGTTCATGAACTATATGAATCGCATTTTTAAAACGTATTTGAACCGGTTTATAATTATGTTCATTAATGACCATTTTAATTTATTCTAAAAGTAAAGAGGAGCATACAGAGCATTTGAGGACTGTGTTGTAGATATTAAAGGATAAAAAGTTGTATGCGAAGCCATCTAATTGTGGATTTTGGTTATTTGAGGTGCAATTTTTGGGTCACATTATTTCTGCTAGAGGCATTTTCTGTATGAGATGAAATTTGTTGTCTTCAGTGATCACAAAAGTTTGAAATATTTATTTGATCAGAAGAGCTGAATATGAGACAATGGAGATGGGTGGAATTCTTAAAAGATTACAATTTTGAACTGAAATACCATCCGGGTAAAGCTAATGTGGTAGCAGATGCCTTGAGTAGGAAGTCTGTCAGCGTGTCCCAGCTGATGTTGTGGGATAATGAAGTGATTGAGCAATTCCGGAATTTGAAATTGACGAATGTATTTCTAGGAAGGATGGATGAAGTTGAGTGTTTACGGGTTGAAAATGAGTTACACGAGAAAATTATAGAAACTCAGATACGGAACGACAATATCAAGTATTTAAAAGGGCAGATTGGTATTTCTTTGAACGAATATGGGTTACTAACGTATCAGGGTAGGATTGTTGTGCCCAAAGAGTTAGTAGAGGAGGTAATGTTGAGGCCCATAAGGGTCAGTATGCTGTCCACCCAAGTGCCACAAAAACGTATTAAGATTTGAATGAGAAATTCTGGTGGCCTTGGATGAAGAAGGATGTTGCTGAATATGTATCGAGGTGCTTAGTTTGTCAGAAATAGAAACCTGCTAGTTTACTTCAGCCATTGGATATACTGGAGTGGAAATGGGAGAGCATCTCTATGGATTTCGTTGTTGTGTTGCCTCGGACTCAGGCTGGTTACGATTCAATTTGGGTTACAGTGGACAGGCTTACGAAGTCTGCACATTTTCTGCCAGTGCGAGTGGATTTCTCTACGGAGAAACTAATTAAGTTATATGTAAAGGAGATTGTAAGGCTCCAAGGGATACCGATTAGCATTGTTAGTGATCAGGACCCAAAATTTACTTCTCGCTTTTGGGGAGCCTTGCAGCAGGCTTTTGGCACTCAGCTTAGGCTGAGCACTGCATATCACCCGCAGACTGATGGTCAGACTGAGAGGACCATACAGACACTTTAGGATATGCTGAAAGCTTGCACACTAGAGCAGGGTAATGCCTAGTACAGGTACTTGTCATTGGTGGAATTTTCTTATAATAACAATTTTCATTCCAGTCTGGGCATGGCACCGTATGAGGCATTGTATGGACGGAGATGTCGTACTCCTACTTGTTGGACTGAGGTAGGTGATAAAGAGAGATTTGGGCCGGATTTTGTGCAAGAAACTACAACACAGATTGAAATGATAAAAGAAAAACTTAAACATGCACAAAATCGGCAGAAAAGTTACTTTGATAATAAACACATACCGCTGGAATTCGAAGAAGGTGATCATGTATTTGTGCGGTTATCTCCAGTTACAGGTGTTGGTCATGCATTGGGCTTGAGGAAGCTGAGTCCTCGGTTTATTGGGCCGTATCAGATAATTAAAAGAGTAGGATGGTGGCCTATCAGCTTTCCTTGCCCCCACAGTTTTCGAATCTGCACGACATTTTCCATGTATCGCAACTGCGGCGTTATGTTCCGGATGAATCACATGTGGTGATCCCGGATGATATGAAAATTAGAGAGAATTTGAAGACTCTTGTAGGTCCTATTGATATCCTTGACCCCAGTGAGAAGATGCTAAGAAGTAAAAATATTTCAATGCTAAAGATTCAATAGGAAGGATGTACACCTGAGGAGGCTACTTGGGAACGAGAGATGAGATTCTCCGACTGTATCCCGAGTTAGCGGACATGTATGATTTGATTTTACGGACAAAATTTCTAAAAAGAGGGGTAATTATAACACCTTGCATTTTAAAATTATATATTAATATATTAAACATGGATTAAAGGGAAGGATTAGTAAAAATCCTGAAGATTAGGTACAAATTTAGTTTAGAGAACACTTTTTCAAATCTTGGATTTATTGAGAAAACAAAGGAAACTCTAGCGAAATTTTTAGAAATTGGCAGAATTTAGGCAAAATTTGGGGGAGCATATCTCCCTCCACAGAGATCCGATTGGAACGTGCCATACGCCGTTTTGAAAATTGAGATGTACTCTAAAATTTGGGATTTTTCTGGGTTGGGAGTCGGCCTGTAGAAGGCATAGAGAACAGACTGCTCTTATGGCCCCTGCACATGGGGCTGGTGTGGAGCGAGTTTGGGAAATTTATTCCTGCTTCGTCTCTTGGTCAAATTAGGTGTATGATATGTCAAATTAAAGCTTGAGGTGTCTAGTTTCTTGTATAAATATTTGAGAGAAATTGGTTGAGTTTATTTTCCATAATAATTGATTGAGTGAGGGCTGTTTGGAGCCGATTTGAGGTTGGCTGGCAGATTTGCTTGTCCAACTTCAAACGGCGATATCCGGAGCAAACGAGAACTTTATGACTCGTGTGGTAGCTTCCTAGAAAGGTAATTAAGTCTAGTATAACTTACTAAAAGATGGGATGCTTGTAGAATGCAGTTTGTCCGCATAAATTCAAAGACCGAACCATGTTCGGTTAGGTAGAAAACGTAAAAGTGAGATTTAAGCTAAGTGGGTTTATTTATTTCGCAAAGAGTTTATAGTTACGGTCATAAATTTTATTTATTACGCTTTATTATTTTTTTAATTGCTCGCATAATAAAATAGAAAAAGTTTACTCGCATTTTCATAAATGAATTGGTGTGATTGTAACTGTGCTTAATATCATAATTAATGTTAACAATACCGGTGTACAACGGGCTGTTACAGGATATATAAAATATGACTTTTTCTAGAAATTAAAAAAAGCATCAACAAACTCAATATAAGACAAAACATATCAACAATTTTGTCAATGAAATTCCTATGAACGAAGCATAAATAAAATATTTGTTCTAGAAAAAAAATGAAGAAAAATTATAAAACTAATGAAGCAATGTATTAAATCAATATAAAATAAAATAATAAGAAGCATTAATTTAATTATGTATTTTCTATTTCAAGAGTAATAACCAACAAAATGGCTTTAGGCTTCTTTTCAATGGTGTTAGATTTGTCATTCTTTCCTTTATTTTATTTAGTCAGATTCATTTTATTAGCTATCTTCGTTTGGCTTTTTTCCTTTGTCATGATTTGTCCCAAAGTAAGATTTTCTATCATCACTTCAAGGATTATATCTTTGCCTGTGCTTATAGCTCTCAAAATTGTTAGAGTCTTTCATAGAGTTGAGATTTGCTTCAAGCAATGCTTTAGAATCAATAGGTCTAAAATTATAATTATTTCAACTCATTTCGAGGATGAATAATTTTGGCTTTTCAATATTTTCCATAATATAAAGAAAAATCCTTAAAACCTTCAATTAATAATAAAGATTACAAAACGCTTCCTTCTACTTTAGGAGCAGGAAGATATAGGCTATCAAATACCAATAAGAACTTTTTTAAATGCTCATTGCTACCGTAGGAGTATGAGCATATATGTTGTCAAATGCCCATTGCCACTTCAGGAGCATAAACAAATATAAAAATGGAGAATTGGTGGAAGAAGAAGAATTAGAAGAACATAGAAATGAGTACCTACCAAATACTCACCCCGTAGACAAAATTTACTTATGTGCAAACCTTTTAATCTTGGTTGGTAGAGGCTATCATGCTGATAATATTATAAAATTGATATGAAATATAAGAGAAAGAAATAAAGTTATAGAGATAATAAAAATATAGAAATGAGAAATAGAGGAAGAGAATAGAAGGGAACTCGTGTCAGACTTTATTCAATTTCATATTACCTTACAAGTTTACAATAATATGTATTTATGGGCTAAAGAAGAGTAGACAAAGGGTTAATCACCATAAAGAGTAGGGGTATAATTAGGCCAGGCCAGGCTTTGGTCTTCATGGCCTAGGCCTACATACGAAAAAATTGAGCCTATCTGGCCTATGAGCCTATCAAAGGCTTAATTTAAAGGCCAAGCCTGCCCTATTAGTAAAAAATAAAAAGCCTACATGGCCTTTGAGGCCTTTTAGGCCTACCATATTGCAAATCAAATTTTTAAAAAAAATGAAATATCTCATTCATTAAACAATATTTCTAGCATGGGTCCAAAATATTAAAATTCTACAACAAATTTTTTAACAAGAACACAAATTATAAAATTTCATGACAACAAATAAATATTAAATATTAGGTTAGGTTATCTAACTTTTAGAATAAATAAATAATTATATAATATTTTTTTATTTAAATATTAAACAGGCTGGCCTACAGGCTAAAAGGCCAGGCATTCTATTTGCAGCCTACGGCCTTGTTTCTAAATAGGCTCATCGACGAGCCTTAACCTGTTCTAATTACCTCGTAGGCCAGGGCAGGCCAGGCTTTTCGTAGGCCAGGCCATAGGCCCCTGTAGGCCGGCCTGGCCCATTTACACCCTAATAAAGAGGATACAAGTGGTTACACTACTCCTAATGGATAATACGTAAAGAAAAAAAGGTATAAAAGAAAAGGGATGAAAATGTAGAAAGATGAAACATCCACAAATTTATTTCATAACAATACAGTTATCAAAATTTGTAAGCTTGGAGAGAAGCTTTGTCTCATTTTTTTTTGCAGTAATAAGCTTTGTCTCATTATAATAGGATAGAAATATCATGTTTTAATATGATAGAAATATAAAAAAAATTATACATTAAAGTAAAGAAAAAAACAAAAAAAAACACAGAGAACAAAAGAAAGACAGGGGAGCTTCTAACGAGTCTGCGCACACCTGGTAAAAATCACACCCATATTGTCAGCTTGGAGAGTATAACACCTCACAATTCTAAATTAAGTATTAAAATATAAAGCGAGTAATTAAGTGAAGGATTAGAGAAAATCCTAAAGATTAGGCCAAAATACAAAGAAAGGGCAAAACGGTAATTAGCCAACACGCAACCCTAGGAAGATAAAAATTGAGTAGAAGGTCTCAGATGATATAAATAACCCTGGAAATAGATTCAGAATGAAAAATTAAGTGGATAGGCAAGTTTCGGAAAAATCAGTGAATAGTGTTTTTACCGGGTCAAAATACCGCGATACGATTGCAACGTAAAACGTGTCAGTTAAGCTTTGAGCTCTAGGTTTCAAATATGATTTATAAATGGTCTATAGAACTAGGAAATAGGACTCCTGATAATATTTGACGGAATTTGATGGAATTAAGTCAGTTCGGTTCCGCGTGCCAACGGCGAGCGCAACAACTTAAAATAGTGTTTTCTCCGAACGATCGGAAAACTCCGGATTCATATGATTAAGTATAATTAAAGGACAATGGTTAATTTTAAAAATTAGAATCTCTAAATAAGTTGTGAATTTTTGGACGTTTAGTGAAGGTTCGGAGAAATTTTAAATCGCGTGAGGTGGCGTGGGACCCACCCCACTTAAACCCCACTTAATCCACCTCACCCTCACTATTCATCATCACCTTCTTTCCTCTCCTTTCAGCCCAAAACCGAGCTGCTGCCCTTCCCCCTCCATTATTGGGCAAAATTTTCTTTTCCTCACAACTTAGCCATTTCTCCACCGAATCCAACGATTTTTGTCTTGAATCTTGATGGAAAACACCTTCTAAACACATTGGTACCATTCTTGAGCCTTGAAACCGTGTATTTGGGGAGATCAAAGCCATTTTCAGATTCAACCCTTTGAAGAAAAAAGAATGTTCATGGGGTCATTTGATCTTCCATTGCTTGGAGGAGTCTTGGGGTAGCATCTAGCCTTGATTGTGAGTGTATTTCCATCCCATTTACATGGTTTGATTGTAGTTTATTTTCATGAACCCTACACCTTGATTTCGTGATTGGTGATGTTAGAGAGCTCAATTGGAAAATGTGTATTAGATGATAATGTCTTAGAATGATGTGTTAGAGCTAGAAATGCCATGAAAATTATTGATGAAAATTGTGAAATCTTAACTTAGAAATTTTGAGGAATGTCATGACTTTGAATTTTGAAATTTTGGTTGGCTTTGGTTGGTGAGTTGTAGTATGGTTGTATGTGCATATAATGGGAGTGTATGAGGTGTAGAGTGGTGAAAATTGAATGAAAGTCCCTTAGAAGGACATAGGTTAGAATTCAGCCATATTGGAGAAAAGTGTGATATTTTGTTGAAAAATTATTTGGATTATGTGTTGTATAATTAAATGGTGTTTAGATGGGTTGTGTGGTGGATTAATAGTGGAAGAATCAATGGAAAATAATAACTTATGTTTAAGGACATAAATGAACCTAGAGGGAACTATTTAGCAAAACGATGCTTAAAAGACGTAAAACGGAAAAACGACACTTGAATTAGCCTTTTGGCAACCTAAGGATGTGTAGTAAAATGAGAAACAAAAAGTTAGAAAAATAAAGTTGAAATTTTGCCTTGAAAGGCCGAACCCTCCATAGGGAGGGGGAGGATTTTGTAGTTTTTGCGTTTTGATGGAATTGACGCGTACTGATGGATGTACATGGTTGTGTAGGTTGTTGTACGTCGATTTGAATCCCGAACCGTGAAATGGTGGATTGCCCTTGGTCCTGGACCAAGTGGATTGAGGTAAGTGGTTGGTCAATGCATGTGTAATTGTAATTGGCATGTGTTGTATGAGTTTCTGAGTAATTGGGAATGTCCTCTGTGTAGGCATTCTGTCGAGTATCAAGTTTGAGAAATAAGCTGCTGTGGAGCTAAGTGGAAGAATATTTTGAGGTAATCTCCTGGTACTGGGGCTTGTTCCCCTTGTGTGTTCCACCATGCCAGCTGATGGTATTGGTAGGAAATGTATATGAGTATTGTAAAACAGCATGAGCATGCATGTAGCATTATGAGGGTACTTATGTACCGAGTCTCTGGCCAGTAGACAGTGTAGCCTTCGGGAAGTGCAGACTTCCACTGGATAGGTCTCCGAGAGGGAGTTCTAGTTGACCTAGGGTCGTGGTGTGTCATCCGGGTAGGAGCACACTAGGAAGTCTCGGGTGTATATGGATGGGAGGGGTACCTTGGTTGTGGTTCTAGGAACACACCTTAGATGATACCCGTAGGCTTATTGTAACAGCCCGTTACGTACCGTATTGTTAACATTAATTATGATATTAAGCGCAGTTACAATCACAGCAGTTCATTTATAAAAATGAGAATAAACTTTTTCCAATTATTACGCGAACAGTAAAAGTATAAAAAGCGTAATAATAAAAAGTTGTGACCGTAACTGAAACACTAGCGGAAGACTTTCTTAACTATTTATACACTTTATTTTATTACCTACAAGATACTAAGGGGTTCCCATAACATTAGGTTGACAACTCTTTGTCACTTAGTGGTGCATCTCATGCAACCAACCTAGCACCATTACCCTAAGCACATAAGCCCGGCTGTGCCTGCAACTTATGTCTTAGTTAAGCATTAAACCAGCACCCTAAGTGTCTTACACTTCAAACACTACTCTAGCCCAACGAAATAGTGGGTCCCAACTGAGTTGTGGAGCACCACTATGTAGAAGAGTTTTGAGTAGCATTGGTGGTGGGAGATAATCATATGCTTAATTATTTATTCCTTTTAAGGGTTCCTTTTATCTTGGGGTTAATTAGGTCCCATCAAACGCATATTGTAAGTTATCATGCTAGTCATTACCTATGTCAAACATCTATCGGTATACACTAGTCGTTATTGGACAAACATAATAACCATACAAACGCGGTTTGCCCAATTTATGCATACTAGACGTTCTAATCATACATGCATATAAACAGTTTATATTGAGATAGCCATGGTGCTCGCGCTTTTGTCCTTTTTGCTTCTTTAAGCAACGGCCGCTTGACGTCTATACGCCACTAGCCTATTTCTCTAATTACAAATAATTAAAGAAACTCCATAACACTTTGGAGGAACAAAATTACAAAATTTAAATTACAAATATACTTGTAAATTAAAATGCGCGATTACACATAAATTTAAAATTCAAAAAAAAAATTCAAATCCGGGCACTATGACCATCCCCTTCCTGTTTGTACCTGAAAAGTTCAAAACTTGCAAACACAAACATTATATTATCACATAACATTTTCACATGTATTTTGACATTTAACATTTAAACATAAACATCAAGATTCATAATCTTAAATTTCTCATTGGTCGAATTTAAAAACAATTTTAATTCAAATTTTGTTAATTCTTTCTCAAAGAAAACAAAATTAAACCATGCATGTAGCCATAAATCTCCACATGGCCGAATCATATAGGTGACTATATGATAAATTTTGTCTCAAAATTTCATGCATATAAACATGACACAATTCATGGAGAAAAATAAGAAATCATTCAAGGCACTCTTAGTACCCTCCATGGCCGAATCTTCCCTTTCAAAAAGGGTGTTCCTTTTAAAACTTTCATAAAGAAAAAGAAACTAAACCATGATGCATGATGTTTTATGAACACAGAATCAAATTTTCATGTTCATAAAAACAAAAACTTTAACACTTTAAAGGATTTGTGATTCAAAAATCCACATACAGAATTTAAACTTTAACCCTTTAAAGATTTTTGACCGTGAAAGACTCTTTTCACAAACAAGGTACCATCACCCGTCGATGGTAAAACAACCTGGCTCTGATACCACTTGATAGTAAACTGGCCTTTGAAGGCCGATGCATGTAAGGTGTAAAACAAAAATTTTACTGCGGAACATACATGCACACATAGGTTCATGCTTTAAGACATCATGATGTTACCTTGTTTTTGGCCTGATCAGTCAGGGAGATGAGATGTCAGGCTTGAAGGGTTCAAACCCTCTAATGGTGATCCACACCACCGTTCGTCTATGATGCAAGAACTCTTTCTTGAAAGCCACCAGATGAACACCACAATGAGGCTTGCTATGCGCACAAGTGGTGAAGGTGGAGGCCAGGTATCCTGTTTGGAAAGGTGTACTGAGCTACCCTACAGAATGGTGCATAGATGGAGGAGAGTTGGCTAGGTTTTTCACTAAAACCTAAGGTGAGGAACATGTCATATTTATGCGCACCCTTTGGAGAGGAGGAGGGAATTCAATCATTCAAAATGAAAACAAACTTTCAAATTTCTTTGAAAGTTGCGCATGAAACAGTGTGATAAGGTGGAGCTGTTGCAAAACTAACTTTGCCAACAACCTCCAATCTTATCCACATGAATTTAAATTCAAATTAATTTAAACTTAAATTCATAAATTATCATATAATATATAGTTCTCATGCGCATAATTCAGCCCCTAGAAAGGGTCCAAATACATTGAGTAGTTGCATTCAAAATTTGAATCAACTCACCCACTGATTCCCTCAACCACCAAATCTGAATGGAGGTTTGTTTTAAGTGATAAGATAACACTCTTATCACCTAAAAGTTGCGCACCAAACAGCCTAGGGAGAGCCTCCAAAGATGCTTCTTCATCCAAGGAATATGCTCCAATAAGATCCTGTCTTATCCTTTTGTTATGAAACAACTTTTCAAAACCAATTCAAATTCGAATTCAAACACTTGAATTCAAACGTTCAAACATTCAAATTCAAAATTCAATATTCAAAATTTCAAATTTTTCAAATTTCAAAATTCAAATTTCAAATTTCAAATTTCAAAATTCGAAAAATTCAAATTTCAAATTTCAAAATTCAAATTTCAAATTCAAAATTCGAAATTCAAATATTTGATTATTAATTTAACTAATTAAATTAATTAGTAATGGTTTGGACTATCCAAGCCCATTACTAAACTCCATGCACCACCCACCCATTTAGGTGGGCTTCCAAACAGCTTCTTGGGCTAATAACATTATTAGGCCCAATACCTTTAAAGCTAGTCCATCATGACTACAAGGTGTTAGTGTGTGACCCATTAGGTCCAACTTAGCTACTGACATAACTGGGCTTGGGCCCAACAAGCCCACAACCCAATTAATGACAACACAGAGCACTAGCAATGCTTTGTTGCCCCAGAACTAGTCAGATTAATGACTTCATCAACCTATTGCATATATTTGGTTACCGTATGTATTTCCCTTCGTCTCGGTTATCTTCCCATTAACCTAGGGTAAGGAAATGTATCAACCCCTGCGGTTTAGGGTAAGCTTTATTCGAAATAGGGAATCTTCAATTTACTGACTCTAAAGGCAGATCATCTCATGATCTCTTTTACTATGCATAGATTCCCGAGTCCCTGTAAATGTCATCCCGATTTCTCCGGTTTACAGATAACCTAATCTCTCACAGAGATTTGATGAATTCCTTCAGCTTATTACCCTAGCCCTGTGCCCTTTAAGGACACGCACAACAGTATACCTATGAGTCTCCATGTTTCAGGCAGACGAGGTATACAATCAAAACATGCCTTCAAGAACACAGTCTAGGTAATAACTTTTGGTCTAAGGAAAGACATACCCAAACATAAAGAGATTACTCTAATGACACTATCTGTGAGATTTCCTCATAGAGTCTCTTTTTGGGTCTGTTCAGTGCGAGCTATACTCTTATAGATCCACCCACGACTTTAGCTAAGATATCTCCATATCTGCAGCTCATGAGGTCTTTACCTTGTATCCATATACAAGTAGATAAGTCGTACTAGTCTTTACTCGAGATCACTGATCCCCAAACTCAGTGTCTCTAGACTAGGAACATATAATTAGGAATAGACATGCAATATCCTTGAATCCTCATGATCGTGATCTCATCACAGATACTCAAGAGATACCTGTTCTATTCCAAGGGGTTTATCCAGTTCGTTCATATAATATTAACAGTAATATCGAGACACAATATGAAACTGAATAAATAGTGCTTTCATTTATTTGCGACAAACAAAGTTCTACATCTAGTGTCCTTTATTTAATCAAAAGATTGTCTCTAGGACACCCATATGCTAACACATAATACATAATACGGGTAATCATAAACTTACAATAGGCCTAAAGCCCTTCCATCATGCATTTTCATTCAAGAATGCATCAATTACAAAGTACTAAAGTTCATGGCCATTTTACAACATAATGTATCAAGGCCTCAAATACAAGAAATGTGGCAATGGACAAGTCCCATGCTCACTCAAAATATACAGTTTATCCAAGGCATGAATATACAGTAATAAACAAGGCTTAGAACATAATCATGAACACTACAAAAGCATGGAAATCACATCATGCAATATGTTCATGACCTAAGTCTCAAAATACTAAATGGCATGCTATGTGCACTCCAAAGTCTCCTCCAAAATATCATGCAAGCTCACTGCACCACATGCAATCCGCTGTCCACTAAGTGGGCTTCTTGCCCGAAGCTCCTCCCGGCTCATAATGCCCTGAAATGTGGTCCCCCAAACACGGGGTGAGATATACAAATATATCTCAGTAAACCAATAGAGCTAGAGGCTTTCTCCACCCATGGCTCACTCAATGTGCAAATATAACATCATATAATATGCATGACATACAATATTACCAACAACTGGAGACAAACCGAGAACATCCACAATTGGATTTACGTTCAAGGACTCCATCATATAACTCCCGAGACCTTCCTGGCGCCTCTCCCATGGTTGAGAAGACTCCATGGCAAAACCCAACTGGAACTCCTCATGAGCCCTATCCAGCGGAAGTCCCACGTTTGGATCATCCTGGTGTCGCTCCCAGAGTCGACCCCACGGCAAAACCCAACTGAAATTCCCAGCGGAATATCCAGCGGATGTCCAAACCAACACACGTCAACTGGCCAGTGACCAAACAATTTCACACATAACAAACAATATGGCATGAAAGCACATAATCACACAATGCCATAAACACAAAATCCAACCACAACCTTCCACTAGGTGTGGTGGAGCACACAAGGGATTAAACCCCAGTTCCAAGGGTTTACCTCAACTCCGAGCCAATGCTCCATACGTAAGCTCCAAGCTTAATCCACTTCCATAGCGTCCAAGGGAGGCAACCTATATGATCAACAACACCATTACCTCAATAGGTCGAATTACTCATGCCCATCAATCTAGAGGTATTCAATCCAATTCAACACTCATACTCATCATATAATCATATTAAAACATCATACCATTACTTATCAATCCACTTCTTTCACAGTTCAATTTTCACGAATCTTAGGCATCACGCAAAAATCCTAAGTTATGTGCATTTTTCACCAATAAATTTTATTGCATTTCTAGCTCAAATACATCATTCTAAGACATAATCATCTAATGCACATTTTCCATTTGAGCTCTCTAACTACACAAATCATCTCTCACTACTTCAACAAAAAAACCCATTTTTATACATTCATGAAACTCAAAGGAAATCAAGAATTCTTACCACCAATAGCTTGCAAATGTTCCTAGGAGTGATAATCAAGCCTCCTCCCAAGCCAAAGCACCACCAATGGCCCCAAAACTCCACAAATTCGCACAATGGGGTGGAAAAACGATCTCATTATACACTCACTTTCATGACTCCCTCAAGAAGGGTAATATGCTCACAACCTCACTACAAACAACTTTGGTGTTGGAACTTTATTGATTTGGCGGCTCAAAAGTGTGGAAAATGGGCAAGAAAATTTCTTGCCCAAGCTTCCATGGTTGCTGCGCAAAAGGGAGAAGAAGAAGAAAGAAAGAAAGAAAAGAGGGAGAGAGAAAAGAGAGGGAGCGTGAGGGGGAGGGGGAAAAGTAAGTGAGTTTGGTTTCGGCGGGTCCCACACGCGATTTAACTTTAATCCCTCACCCAATTCTGATCATAAATTCAAAACCTATATATTTTTCTAGTTCATGACATATTTTTATTTCCTCAAAATACTCATAAAAATTTCACTCCTATCGGTACAATTATACTGCAGTATTTTTACACCGGGAAAATCACTATTCATCAAAATTTTCAAAACTTACCTATTCACTCAATTTTTCGTCGTGAATCCATTTCCGGCATTATTTTTATCATTTGAGATCTCCTGCTCAATTTTTCATGCCTCGGTTTACGTTTTTGACAAATTACCATTTTGCCCCTGCTACACATTTTGACCCCAATTTCAGGATTTTCACTAATCCTTCCCTTTTAATCCACATTATATCAAATAAATTCACATTTGAATTTACGAGGTGTTATATTCACCCCACATTTTTGGAATTTTGTCCGCAAAATCAACTATACACATATGCTAACTCAAGATACAGCCGGAGAATCTCAGTCTCCCGTCCCCAAGTAGCTTCGTCAAGTGTGCAGGCCTCTCACTGAATGTTTACATTTGAATTCTTTGGCTTTTCAGCCTCATTTCACAATGGCCTTGCATTTCAAAGGGCCCAATGGGAGACATCAAGTCCTCCCCAATTTCAATATCATCCGGTGTCACCACATGTGAACAGCCGGAGCACACCACGCAGTTGTGCACTTTCTCTGCTTTACCAAGCCAATTGCTTTTCACAAGTCAGACTACCTAGCACATATAGCCCATAATTTCTCTTGGCAGGTTTTCCTACCTAATTAATACTTCAATAACTATACCCATAGGGTCATATCACGCTTTGTTCAATCTGTGCCACACAAGCAACTATTACTTTCTGACACATTACAGCCACAATTATCCTTATCTGTTTTTTTATTTCTACGTGTACTCTTGTCACCAATTTTCCACATTTCTTATTCCACATTAAACACTGTTATGGAATCTCACAGCCCCCTCAGTGCAATTCACTGAGTAGTCATCTAGTTCACGCTCACTATACTTTTATTTTCTGAGGGAATAATCCTCATTTTTGGCATTTAGCCACAACTCGTATGTACACATTTTTCTTTTCTCATGTTCTTAACCTACAACGTGCAATTTCACCTCTGCACTTATCTTTAACAAGCACCATCTCTGTGCTCAACTTTCGAACCTAACCTTACAGGTTTTCCCAACTTTCACCAAAACGCAATGGCGAATCACTTCCTCACGATATTTTAATGGTACCCAATGGACCACACATTACAACTTATACCTTACATCGGCCATTTCAAAGCCTTCAATCACGAATCCACTCATGAATTTCTATCTGTTATCTCACACTTACATTGATTTCTCACCTTAAAGGCAACATGCCTAAGACTTCCACCCACAATTTTCTTTAATTACCATTCCATACTCACGTTACCAATTCCACATGTGTTTCATTCCATACACATCACCTTCATCATCATTTAATTCAACCAGTATGTATCATTCCAAGGTCACATATCATCTCTCTCTCATACCTGTCCCATCATATAGGGATTTTCAAAGCCTAGTTATCATGCCACAAGGAACTAAATCCATCACTGTCATTACTTTCATAATTTCATATCGGCTGGTATACAGGTCTCTCGGACTATTCAAAGTACTACTAGCACACTCAATCATATATCTTGGTACCTAGCCAAGAACAACATCAACATTGTGTATTTTCAACACCTCTCTCACTATAATCTGCATCTATACCACTCCATCAGTAACTCTACCACCAGGGCAGAGATATCAACCTTTTATTTCACCAAATACCATTCTACTTAACAGCTAGTACCACACATTCTTACTTGACTACATCACAATTAATCACTTATTAAAAACCATTGGCCACCAACTTAGCTTAACATCTCGCCATCACAAGCCTTCCCAGAAGACTTTGACTCAATCCATCAGTACTAATCAATTTTCCATTCCCTTCACATAGGGTGATAATCCAACAATTCACTTCACAATTTTTGTAAAACTCCAGTCCATAATACCACTACACTTGGTATACACTCATGCACATCTCCGAGTGCTCGATTTCATAATTCAAACTACCATCTCATGGCACCTCACACATTTCATACTACTTGACATATTACTGTTCACTTAAAGTTATCCAAAATCCACCTCTTGCGTTCCTCATAAGATACAATCCTCTGATGCAATGGGTAAAAACATCCTTAGGTTTAACCCCTCGAGCTCTTGCTGTCCTAAGGGCCCAGGTGCAATGCCCCACCAATCAGAGAATCTGTCCTTATAATTCACGCAAGAAGAGGTAACATGCCATCGGCTGTACTAACAGTCCCACTAACACGAGGTACTACCTCACACCACATTACTTATACAAAATAATAATAATCTCCGGGAGCATAATCCATACGGAGATAGCCATACATTCCGGGCATATACACCACACAGAGATAAACACATTCACATCACATCCGTATATAACGGAAAAAGAGTTTTATATAGACACATAATGGTATACTAGTTATATCTTACTTTTGCACCATCCACCATAGCTTTCCAAATATGGTTCTTTTCTCAACAGTCTACTCATTTAACTTGACTAGTCATTAGTCTTAGTCCATAACATAATCATCACCACGTGATTCCAACATCTTTCTCATACTTTGACACATAATTTTCAACTCTTAATAGTGCCCATGCTCGGTACAATTCTAATTCGTTGTCCGTCAGGACTCATAGCAACTATGCTCAACACTGTAGAAGATCCACTTCATTAAAACAACATCACTTTTTTTCTCTCAATATTTCTCTATGACACCAAGAGTGCCCTCACTTAATAGTACATGCATTCAGCGCATCAGGACCACCAGATAAATCTCAATTTCGAGCGGTGCTCGCCTGGGACTTCCAAGAGCAACACCTCTTAGGATTCAATCCACAAGGGAAACCCAGGACAATCTTAATTGTCACATTATTAACAACATATGTGCCATGATATAACTTGCACACCGGGACTCCATCATGAATCCCATACCAAACTGAGCGTCCAATGACACTCCAAAGAGACAATCTCTTCAAACATTTCCCATCATAGAGGATTTCACTTACATCATTGTTCTTTTACCAAAGAATTTTCTAATTCATTACAACACAGATTTACATATAGGCACCCCGGCCTTCATAAAACATATATATACATATACATATACTGGCACTTAGCCATCACAGAATCATTATCCACATATAATTAGGCCACATCATCAACATTTCAATGCTACACAACATTATGGAAGCATATTAGTACAATTACTACACCATACTCAGTTATATTTTCTCACCTCACATTTGTGTAGTCCAACCATCATTATATTATGGACCCTCAAACTTTCAATCAAGTTCGTCCAATGCCATCCATGGCAGTTTCCTCAACTTCTTATATTATACTTTTTATACATATGATATCCTCACTTATATTCAGCCAACATTAAATCATCATGGACTAAAGTCCCATATTTCAACATTGAAGTATCTACACATCATTTCCATAGTTCCCTTAAGTTACTCACCATCTTCAATTCAAATTTTGAAAATTTGATTTACTTCCACATCCAAACCTCTTAATTCATCCAAGTGTATGCCCTTATCAAGGGTCTTATAACCTTCTTTTAAACCATAAGGTATCCAACCTTACATATAAGCATTCATATTTAAATTTTCACGAATTCATTGGGGTTCCATATCCCCTACCATGTCAAAGTTATACCACTAACTCCACATATACTACTCAATTGTTCTAACTCCCCATACATTTAGGGAAGACTTACCAACATCATCATATCAATGTCAACTCAATTCAATCATACTTACTAACCATAAGATACATATTCGACCATGGTAGCATTCTACCCAAAATGGTTAAACACCTTATCTCAATTTATTCTCACTAAGTCCTCAATTACATCAAATTCACTTAATAACATATCTGTCCGTGGAGTAGTCAACACTGCACCCACCTCCACAGTCTAAGGACTGACATTGGTGCTCCAGGGTTGTCACGAAGGCATCTTATACTGACCACACATATGACACGAAGAAATGGGTTGATCAGGCCCAAACTAAGGAATCACATGTGCAGTACTCAATAAGAGTCTACGTACAACTATACAGCACTCACCTCAATCACACAATCATCAGAGTTCCCTAAGAAACTGCTCTGATACCATAAAATGTAACATCCCGTTACGTACCGGTATTGTTAACATTAATTATGATATTAAGCGCAGTTACAATCACAGCAGTTCATTTATAAAAATGAGAATAAACTTTTTCCGATTATTACGCGAACAGTAAAAGTATAAAAAGCGTAATAATAAAAAGTTGTGACCGTAACTGAAACACTAGCGGAAGAATTTCTTAACTATTTATACACTTTATTTTATTACCTACAAGATACTAATGGATTCCCATAAACCCACTTAGCCAATTCCTCACTTTTACGTTTTCACCACTTAACCGGACTTGCTAATTTGTTTTTCTACGAACACAAAATAAAAATCCAAACTTAAACTCCAGGTTATCTTTTTTCCTTATTCAATTACCTTTCTAACAAGCTATCACACACTCGATTCCGAGCTCGTAAGCTCCGGTTATCGCCGTTTGAAGTTGGACAAACAACATTGCCTACCAACTCCAAAACAGCCTAAAACCTACAATATTCATGGAATAAACTGTACCTAACCGCCCAACCAATGGCTCTCAAACTTTTACACCATAAACTAGACACCTCAAACTTCGATTTGATATATCATATGCTTAATTTGACCAAGTAACGAAGCGGGAATTAATTTCTCAAAACTACCTCAAATCTGCCAGCTAAAACAGGACAGAACAGGGCAGTGTGTGACAACAGCCCCCATGGCCTGCTCACACCACCAATGATCCTAGGCTTTTGATACAACGTAGGGGAAATCTTAAGCTTCAAAATGGCGTATGGAACGTCCCAATCGGACCACTATGGAGAGAGATACGCTCTTCCAAAGTTCACCCAAAAACTGCCAATTCTACAGAAAATTCGCCAGAGTTTCCTTTGTATTTCCTAAAATCCCAAATTTGCATAACCTGTTTAACACCACTAATACACCTGAAATCCAGCAAAATCCAATGGGTGGCACACACAAGGTCCAACAACGTCTTGGGGCACTTACAACCCAATCCAATATACACTTAAAACATAACAATTTCATGCATAATACATAATACGGGTAATCATAAACTTACAATAGGCCTAAAGCCCTTCCATCATGCATTTTCATTCAAGAATGCATCAATTACAAAGTACTAAAGTTCATGGCCATTTTACAACATAATGTATCAAGGCCTCAAATACAAGAAATGTGGCAATGGACAAGTCCCATGCTCACTCAAAATATACAGTTTATCCAAGGCATGAATATACAGTAATAAACAAGGCTTAGAACATAATCATGAACACTACAAAAGCATGGAAATCACATCATGCAATATGTTCATGACCTAAGTCTCAAAATACTAAATGGCATGCTATGTGCACTCCAAAGTCTCCTCCAAAATATCATGCAAGCTCACTGCACCACATGCAATCCGCTGTCCACTAAGTGGGCTTCTTGCCCGAAGCTCCTCCCGGCTCATAATGCCCTGAAATGTGGTCCCCCAAACACGGGGTGAGATATACAAATATATCTCAGTAAACCAATGGAGCTAGAGGCTTTCTCCACCCCATGGCTCACTCAGTGTGCAAATATAACATCATATAATATGCATGACATATAATATTACCAACAACTGGAGACAAACCGAGAACATCCATAATTGGATTTACGTTCAAGGACTCCATCATATAACTCCCGAGACCTTCCTGGCGCCTCTCCCATGGTTGAGAAGACTCCATGGCAAAACCCAACTGGAACTCCTCATGAGCCCTATCCAGCGGAAGTCCCACGTTTGGATCATCCTGGTGTCGCTCCCAGAGTCGACCCCACGGCAAAACCCAACTGAAATTCCCAGCGGAATATCCAGCGGATGTCCAAACCAACACACGTCAACTGGCCAGTGACTAAACAATTTCACACATAACAAGCAATATGGCATGAAAGCACATAATCACACAATGCCATAAACACAAAATCCAACCACAATCTTCCACTAGGTGTGGTGGAGCACACAAGGGATTAAACCCCAATTCCAAGGGTTTACCTCAACTCCGAGCCAATGCTCCATACGTAAGCTCCAAGCTTAATCCACTTCCATAACGTCCAAGGGAGGCAACCTATACGATCAACAACACCATTACCTCAATAGGTCGAATTACTCATGCCCATCAATCTAGAGGTATTCAATCCAATTCAACACTCATACTCATCATATAATCATATTAAAACATCATACCATTACTTATCAATCCACTTCTTTCACAGTTCAATTTTCACGAATCTTAGGCATCACGCAAAAATCCTAAGTTATGTGCATTTTTCACCAATAAATTTTATTGCATTTCTAGCTCAAATACATCATTCTAAGACATAATCATCTAATGCACATTTTCCAGAACCCCCTTATGTAGGGGCTGTTTCTGGCAGTTTTGGGCAATTAATTCCCGCTTCATTTCTCAGTCAAATTAAGCGTATGATATATCAAATCGAAGCTTGAGGTGTCTAGTTTGTAGTAAAAAAATTTGAGAGCAATTGGGTGAGAGGATTTTTTGCAGTAATTCGTGTGATAGCTTATTAGAAAGGGAATTAAGTAAGACAAAATATAATATGAAAGAAAGGTCTGGTTATGAGCGGTGTGTTCGCAGAAAATTAATTAGTGAACCATGTTCGAAAAGGTAAAGACGCGAAGTTGAGAAATTGGCTAAGTGGGTTCATGGGAACCCCTTAGTAACTTATAATAAGTAAAGTAAGATGTAAAAGTAGTTAAAATAAGTATTCCGCAAGATTTTACAGTTACGGTCACAGCTTTTAATTATTACGCTTTTTATTATTTTAAATGCTCACGTAATAATCGGAAAAAGTTTATTCGCATTTTTATAAATGAATTGCTGAGATTGTAAATGCGCTTAATATCATAATTAATGTTAACAATACCGGTGTACAACGGGCTGTTACATTTTATGCTATCAGAGCAGTTTTGTTAGGGAACTCTGATAGCTACTGTGTAGTTGTGTTATGTGTTGCATAATTGTATGTAGATTCTTATCGATTACTGCATATGTGATTCCTAAGTGAGGGTCTGATCAACCCATTCCTTTGTGTTACATGTTTGGTCATCGTAAGAAGCCTGCCTGGCAACCCTGGAGCACCGAGTTAAGTGTTTAGCCTGATGTTATGGTTGCAGTGTTGACTGCTCTATGGACAAGTGATGGCAGTAAGTAAAATATGAATATTAGAGTAGTTAAGGAGAACAAACTTAAACATTTTGTCTGACTTTTGATGAAAGTTAAAAAAAATTGTATTATAAGTAAAAGTTGTAAACAAATCCATAATATGTACGGTAGTAGCAGAGGCGAGCCTAGTAGTACTGTGAATAATAAATATATAATTGAGCTGAGTTATAGTGTGAAGATAGTATCGGTAAAATTTTTGTGTATAAGTGTAGTATAGTAAAACGATTATGTACAGGTGGACTTGGCGAGTGGACTTCTCTAAGGTGAGTGGCTTAGAACCGGACAAATTATTGGAAAATATGAACAGGTATGTTTAGGAACGAGTATGAATACTTTATGTGATGAGAAGTTATAGGTCCCTGATAGATGGTGTACACTGGGATAAATTGAGATGGTTAATGTAGAGAAACAAATGAAATATTTGATATCAGATCCTATGGGATTGGAAATTTGAAAATTTGTCATATTAGTGAAGTATTAAGTTGAGAGACATTGAAATATGGGATTGAAATCCATAAGGAGTTAGTGTTGAGTAAACATAGGTGAGATGAAATAATTATGTAGTATGAGTAGAAGGAAGAAATTGAGAATATCGCCATGGATGACATAAGATAAATGTACGATGAAGGCACTATTGTAATTAATGGGTGTCGATGCAATTTGGCAGACGTGTCAATGATAAATGAATAGTATGGTTGAATTGTATAGTCAGGTGTAAGACAGTAATGAGAATTGTAAAGAAATTATAATCTTGTGGTCTATATATAGGTACTACTAATAGTAGTGTGCTTGTGAAATCATTTGTATTTAATATGGATTGATAGAAAGTGTGGAGGTATCTTCAAGGAAAGAAATATTCTACAACCACCAAGGGTAGAAGTGATCAGTAAAATTGACGGATTGTTATATAATATTGAGTATAGGTTTATGTGGGCCGTAACAGGCATTAGATTAGAACGGCGACAGGATTTTGTGAGTTATGACTGTACCACAATAAGATGAGATGGTATGATTGGAGAATGAGCTAATGTACAACCTAATGTGAAATCATGTGATTATTGTATGAACTAGGTTACAATAAATTGCAAAATTAAATGGTTAGCGAAAGAACTGAATTGTCAAAGGTGCAAGAGTGTGAAATTATGTGTTAGGCAAAAGAGCTAATGCGTAATGTTAAAATGAAAATGATAAGATTAGTTAATGAGTTGAGGTATAAGTGTCAGTGCAAGGATTGATGTAAAATTTCCAGTGAAAGGATGGAGGTGAAATTAGTTTTCTGTGATAGGACGGATATGTTTAGAAGATCCCTGTGTGATGGGAATTATATTTGGGAAGTATAATACATTATATTATGAGATGTGAGATGTGTATAGAACTTTGAGAAAAATTTCCGGATTCACGGAATAGAGATTGTGATATGGACCAGGTCAGGTGACTAGTATAAGTAAAATAGTAAACAATCTTTGAGAAGAATAATCAAGGAAGAAATAATGCACTATACGTATATGTGATATGGTTATTATACCACTACTACTATGATTATGGGGATAGCCCCATGTGAATATACCAAAGATATTTTGCTGTTATATACAGAGATGATACAGACACCAAATGGACTGGGTCCATGTGTGATCTAGAGTGTACGGAGTACCAGTTTTGCCGTTATATACAGATATGTTATAAGTATGAACTCCCCTGTGTACTGGGTACACGTTTGCTGTTATACACAGATGTGTTATAAATATGAACTCCCTTGTGCACTGGGTGCACGTTATAAGACTTGATATTACTATCTCTGTGCGGCCTATGTGCCCGGAGTGTATCGCTATCTCCGTGCGGATTATGTTCTCGGAGACTATTAGTATTTGATAAGAGTAATATGAGACGAGGAAGTATCCCGCATTGATGGGACTGCTAATATAGTTGAGGTATTTTATATAAATTCACAGATAAGAAACAATTGGTGATGCTCCTAGCACAGGGGAAACTGGTGGTAGAGTACCTATCATTGCGTGAATCATAAGGGCAGATCCTCTGATCGATGGGTCATTTACATCTGGGGCCCTTAGGACAGCAAGAGCTCGAGGGGTTTGACCTGGGGATATTTTACCCACTGTATTGGGAGGACTGTGTCGTATGAGGAATGCAGGATATGATAGCAAGTAACTCTAAGTGTACAGTGATATATTAGAGGAGATATAATGTGTGAGGCGTTATGAGAAGGTATCTGAGGTGAGTCCCGAGCATTAGTAGAGGTGTGTATGTGTGCGCCGAGTGTGGTGAGACGAATTTTGGATTCCAAAGAAAGTGTGAAGATTGTCGAGGATTATTGCCTTATGATACAGAATAGCAACGTGTTAATATTGAGGAATTGAGTGAATGTTGAATTAGAAGGGACTAATGAAGAATAAAGGTGTAATTTATATGGTGGCATGATGGCCTTTCATAAGGAGCTAGTTATGATGGAAAAAAGGTGGAAATGTTAATATGGACCAGTGACGTAAATTTTAGTGATTTAAGAAAGGTTGATAACTCAATGGAGTGATTTGGAGCACGGTAAGCGATACATGCTAAGTGAGAGAGATATATCTTTAGGAGATACATGGTATTGATAAAGATTCTGAAATTTGTTTAAGGATGAAAGTAGTGCCAGGTGATAGAACGATTGTGTTTAAAGATTATCCATATAGGGAGACTTATATGTGAGGATAATGATATAGTATTTTAGTGGGACATCCATGATAAAAATGTCAATAATGAGGAAATGGTGGTATAAATGAATGTAAAATATATTGAACCTATAACAGTGTTACAAAATGATGAGTAGGAATGGTTAATTGCTAAAAATATTAGGGAGTAGGCCTTTGATACGGAAGGCATTGATGGAAGTTGAGTTTAGACTATGAGAGGGCTAAGTTTATGGAGTTCAAATGGTTAAGTGATAAACATATTAACAGGGAGTGTAGATTATAAATGTGATGTTGTAGGTGAAAATATTCATGAATGGAATTGTGGGAGAAGACCTGGAAATGACTGACAGGGAGTATGAGCTTGTTATGAAGAATGTTAGTTTCATATCACTAGGAGAAAATATAGTTGTGATTATCTAAGAAGAGGTGGAGCCACGGACAAGTTAAAGAAAAGTGTATAAAAATGGAATTTATGGGTGTTGGAATCATTGGTTACTGTAGAGTGTCTTTGAGACTAGACGGTAAGCGCTTGGGTGCAAGCTAAGGAAACAACGGGATGGTAAGATTAGTGACATAAATGGAAAAGACTGATATTTTGAGGCAGTGTTGAAACAGTGAGAACAGAGAAAAGATTGAAGTATCAAAATAGGCGTGAGTTGGGAATGTTCTAAGAATAATCAGTAAGTATACAGAAAATGATTAGAGTCTATTATAAATACGGTTCAATGCTTTCGGGAATGACATTGGGGCAGAAAGATAGATGAAGATGAGAATGATATGAAGTGAGACAGACAAATTGTAATGTGGTTATATATTACCTATAAATTGGTGAAAGTGCAACAGTAAACCATGAAGAGCTTAAAGTATTGTGAATTAAAGATCCGGGCACCATAAGTGACAAGTTGTAAAATGAGTATATTATGAACTACAATTAACGAAGATGCAATAGTGGTTTAAGGAAACAGTGAAAATATAATGAATTAAGGGGCCAGATCCCCGAAATTATCAAGTTTATGAAGGATTGAGTAACTATAGATACCACAAAAATGAGGTTATGCCTGTAACGAAGGTAAAATTTCAAAGTTGCACTCCTAAGGAGGCTAGTAGAGAGTGGAAAGATGAGATTCCCCGATTACACCCCGTGTTACGGGATCGTTAGGATGTTAATTTTGCGGACAAAATTCTAAAAGGTGTGGTGATTATAACACCTCACAATTCTAAATTAAGTATTAAAATATTAAGCGAGTAATTAAGTGATGGATTAGTGAAAATCCTAAAGATTAGGTCAAAATACAAAGAAAGGGCAAAACGGTAATTAGCCAACACGCAACCCTAGGAAGATAAAAATTGAGTAGAAGGTCTCAGATGATAAAAATAACCCTGGAAATGGATTCAGAATGAAAAATTGAGTGGATAGGCAAGTTTCAGAAAAATCAGTGAATAGTATTTTTACCGGGTCAAAATACCGTTGTACGTTTGCACCGTAAAACTTGCCAGTTGAGTTTTGAGCTCTAGGTTTCAAATATGATTTATAAATGGTCTATAGAACTAGGGAATAGGATTCCTGATAATATTTGATGGAATTAAGTCAGTTTGGGGAAGCGTGTCAACGGCGCGCGCAACAGCTTAAAATAATGTTTTCTCCGAATGACTGGAAAACTACGGATTCATCTGATTAAGTATAATTAAAGGACAATGGTTAATTTTAAAAATTAAAACTTCTAAATAGGTTGTGAATTTTTTGACGCTTAGTGAAGGTTCGGAGAAATTTTAAATCGCGTGAGGTGGCGTGGGACCCACCCCACTTAATCCACCTCACCCTCACTATTCATCATCACCTTCTTTCGTCTTCTTTCAGCCCAAAATCGAGCTGCTGCCCTTCCCCCTCCATTATTGGGCAAAATTTTCTTTTCCTCACAACTTAGCCATTTCTCCACCGAATCCAATGATTTTTGTCTTGAATCTTGATAGAAGACACATTCTAAACACATTGGTACCACTCTTGAGCCTTGAAACCGTGTATTTGGGGAGATCAAAGCCATTTTCAAATTCAACCCTTTGAAGAAAAATGGATGTTCATGGGGTCATTTGATCTTCCATTGCTTGGAGGAGTCTTGGGGTAGCATCTAGCCTTGATTGTGAGTGTATTTCCATCCCATTTACATGGTTTGATTGTAGTTTATTTTCATGAACCCTACACCATGATTTCGTGATTGGTGATGTTAGAGAGCTCAATTGGAAAATGTGTATTAGATGATAATGTCTTAGAATGATGTGTTAGAACTAGAAATGCCAAGCAAGTTATTGATGAAAATTGTGAAATTTTAACTTAGAAATTTTGAGGAATGTCATGACTTTGAATTTTGAAATTTTGTTGGGCTTTGATTGGTGAGTTGTAGTATGGTTGTATGTTGATATAATGGGAGTGTATGAGGTGTGGAGTGGTGAAAATTGAATGAAAGTCCCTTAGAAGGACATAGGTTAGAATTCGGCCATATTGTAGAAAAGTGTGATATTGTGTTGAATAATTATTTGGATGATGTGTTGTATAATTAAATGGTGTTTAGATGGGTTGTGTGGTGGATTGATAGTGGAAGAATCAATGGAAAATAATAACTTGTGTTTAAGGACATAAATGAACCTAGAGGGAACTATTTAGCAAAACGATGCTTAAAAGACGTAAAATGGAAAAACGACACTTGACATAGCCTTTTTGCGACCTAAGGATGTGTAATAAAATGAGATGGTTAGTCTTGGCCCGAGGAAAACAACTTTGATGAATGATGTTGTTCTAATGAAGTGTACATGGCGCTTTCAAAATGAAGATAGTTCTCTATGGACACGTGTGTTTTGTGGTAAATACAAGGCACAAGTTGGTCAAATGTCAATCCCCAAAGTTGGATGCTCTCCTTTCTGGAAGGCAATTTGCAATATCATGATCAATATGCAAGATAGCATAGTTTGGGAAATCGGAGATGGGGAAACAATCTATTTTTGGAAGGACAAGTGGATCAGACCCTATATCCGCCTCTTCGATCATGTTTGAAGCATTATACCAGAAGAATCGAGGGATTGCCGACTTAATCAAGTGGTTGGACAGAATGGTAAGTTGAATTACAACACACTGCTACAACTTTTCTATTTTGAGGAGATTGAAAAGTTCAAAAGCATACTCCCTCCTGATATACATGATGGCCCAGATAGAAGCTTCTAGTTATGGGTGGAACGACAGTAGTGCAGGTCAGTAATTGCTATCTATATCTTGCACAACAGTCTTTCCATCATAACAATATTTCTGATGTGGTTTGGAATAAGTTGTGGAATTGGAAAGGGCCTCACCAGATTCAAATGTTCTTCTAGAGATTAATGCACCAAAGTTTGCCTACCAAAGATTGGATCAGCTTGTGGTCCACGACAAACCCATTATGCCCAATCTGTGACCAGGAAAGGGAGTCTTTCATACATGTCTTTCGAGATTTCCCGATGATCCGTGATATATGGTACTATCTTTTTCCATATGATAGACTAGCTCAATTCTTTTATGCCAATTAGTATGATTAGGTGATTGATAATTGTAGTTGTGATGCCATTGGTTTGGGGGGTTTTGTTTGGAGTTCATTATTTATCGTTTGTTGTTGGTTTATTTGGCGTTGGAGAAACAAAGTCACCCGCGCTAGTGCTCCCAAGGTGGATCGACACATTACTAGACCAATACTTGAGCATTTAAAGGAGATCCAACTTGCTTATATAGACACAAAGCCAAGGTTGCACCTCCAAGTCTCTAGGGATGTTAGCTAGCAGGCCCCTTTGACTCTATATGTTAAATTAAATACAGATGGGGCCTCAAAGGGTCGAATTAATATGGTAGCTTGTGGAGGACTTCTACGTAACTAAATGGGACTTTGGCTAGGAAGGTTTTCTGAAAGAATTGGATAATGTGCTGCTTTATAATCGAAACTATAGGGTGTGTTTAAAGGGCTGAAGTTAGCTTGGGAGGCAGGTTACAAAAATGCTTTAGTTGAAAGTGACTGTCAAATAGTCATTGCATTTTTTCTAAGAAAGGCAATAAGTCCTATTTAGTGACTCGAATACGAGTATTTGTTCGTCGTGAAAGGAATGTTCGATTTATACATATTCTACGGGAAGGAAACCAATGCGCAGACTAGTTGCCAAATTATCTGCTTGTGCATCTGGAGCTACCTGATGAGACTTATTTTTTTATTCCCCCACCCTCCAAGGCTATAGTGTCCTCTCTGTAACATCCCGTTGTACACTGGTATTGTTAACATTAATTATGATATTAAGCGCAGTTACAATCATAGCAATTCATTTATAAAAATGCGAAAAAACTTTTTCCGATTATTACGCGAGCATTTAAAATAATAAAAAGCGTAATAATTAAAAGTTGTGCCCGTAATTGTAAACTCTTGCGAAATACTTATTTTAACTACTTTTACATCTTACTTTACTTATTATAAGTTACTAAGGGGTTCCCATAAACCCACTTAGCCAATTTCTCAAATTTGCGTTTTTACCTTTTCGAACATGGTTCACTAATTAATTTTCTGCGAACATACCACTCACAACCAGACCTTTCTTTCAGATTATATTTTTTTCTTACTTAATTCCCTTTCTAATAAGCTATCACACGCTCAAATTGGAGCTCGTTTGCTCCGGTTATCGCCGTTTGAAGTTGGACAAGCAAAATAGAAAAGATCAAAATAGATAGCAATTACTGACCTGCACTACTGCCATTCCACCCTATAACTAGAAGCTTCTATCCGGGCCATCATGCATATCAGGAGGGAGTATGCTTTTGATCTTTTCAATCTCCTCAAAATAGAAAAGTTATAGCAGTCTGTTGTAATTCAACTTACCATTTTGTCCAACCACTTGATTAAGTCGGCAATCCCTCAATTCTTCAGGTATAATGCTTCAAACATGATCGAAGAAGCGGATATAGTGTCTGATCCACTTGTCCTTCCAAAAACAGGTTGTTTCCCCATCTCCGATTTCCCAAACTATGCTATCTTGCATATTGATCATGATATTGCAAATTGCCTTCCAGAAAGGATAGCATCCAACTTTAGGGATTGACACTTGACCAACTTGTGCCTTGTATTTACCACACAACACACGTGTCCATAGAGAACTATCTTCATTTTGAAAGCGCCATGTACACTTCATTAGAACAACATCATTCATCAAAGTTGTTTTCCTCAGGCCAAGACCAACCACCTCCTTTGGACTAGTTAGGGTATCCCAACCCACCGCATGATATGGCCTATTCTGAAGAGTATTCCTCCAAATAAAGTTTCTTTGGATTTGATCTAACTCATTGCACACTCTTTGTGATAATCTCGTGTACTATATATAAAAATAGGGGATAGAAATATCAATGTTATTAATTATTATAATATCAATTTTTAATAACAAATTAATCGTAAATAGTAAAAAAAATTTCTCTTTTTAAGAATCAATGTCATATTTTTTTGACATAGATGGAAAAGGGATAAAATACGTGTTAATAATTGTAAAGAGAAAATAATCATTTAATTTATTTGAAATATTTAGGTGACTGACATGTCATTATCCAAAAATCTCCCCCTTGAAGCTTGGTTCGTATATATTGTTTTAATTGATTATCACATAATGTTGTTTTTTATTCTTTTTAATCCCCATAATATTTTAGTGAAGACCCGTATTTTTTATTTTTGGAGCATTTGTAAAGCTAAAATAAAAAAAAATTCAAAAATAAAATTAAAAACTAATTGATGATTATATAAAATAATTCTTGTGATTTTTTTTTTGTATATCGACCCTAATTATCTCTTTAAGGCAAGTGAGCCCTTGAATATCCTCACAAATTTAAGCTATTTGAGCCGACTATAAGACTTATTCCTAGTCGGGACTTAGTTATAGCTAAAGCTCCTCGCCCTACTCTAAAAATATATTTGCATGGTGGGAATCGAAGATGAAATAATTGTTTAAGATATAGAATATAAATGAAATTAAAAATAAATATAAAAGTTCCAAAATAGCTGAATGTTGTCACTAGAGCAGTTGTATAGCACAACTCCTATAATCATATAATAATTTTGTACAATTACGTGAAAATTTTGAGTTTTCATGACAAAATTAAATGAGAGATGGAGAGAAAATCACACAGCACAATCTAACGTGGAAAATGTGACACCCTCCCCTGTATGCATCCAAGGGAGATGCCTGCTAAATCTTATTAGAATCGCACGTTAATGTAATCAGTTCTAATCAGATATTTTGAAGTCGCGTAATAAAGACTTGTGTTGAAATCGAATTACATAGGTAAAACAGCTAAGGATTTCATAGAAACTTGTAAAGCTGAAATCGTAATTTTTTTTTCTAAAAACTGTCTGTATTACAAAAATTATATAAAATCGATCTTACAAGCTTTTAAAATGGAGTTTATATAATCTGAAAATAGACATCTGGGCTTTACGTACATATAAAATTTATTGCATTTGGAGATCTGTAGCTCCGGAAATAGAACTCGCAAGATGCCTGTTAAATTAGACTAAAAATCCGAATTTTGCACAGTTTGTTTTGGAAAAATTAAGTACCATATGCTACTTGAAACCAGATTGCTTCCAATAAAACTCAACTACACAGGATATAATTATTACTACCAATTAACCATCATTGTCCTACATATATTTAGTCAACTAAATCATACTCTATAATCAGAAAACTTAGCTTGTTTAAGGACTGAAAATTCTGATCACTTAGTTCAAGGTACATAGTTATATGAGTTCCATACAAAATATAAAATTCATGCTACAACCATGTTCTACAACAAGGCATAACACTATTTCAAAATGTGTCAAACTCCAAATATTACATCATGTTCAAAAGTACAACACACCAATCAACCACAAACCGAGAAAACATAAGAAAGATTGCAACAGCAAATAAACTCAAACAAAATTTTTCCATGAGGTCACACCATCAAATACTCCTTCGTCCGCCTGCAATTTTATAAAACTTGAGCCCCAAAAGGGGTGAAAAAATTCCCAGTAGTGTGATAGGAAATCCAATAATGCAACAGTATTAATTTAGATACAGAGTTTCCAAAATTGTCACGTCATCAAATAATTTCCGAACGAATACCAAAATGCAACATAATGCGTATATAATGCTAGAATATTGTATGTTTATAGCACTAAGGTGCACATACTAACTGAACTCAATGGAGATTCCATTTGGCCCTAACAGAGAGGAATTCCAATTGAGACCTATGTGAACTGAGCCACGGTTCCTTCTCCCTGGTACCTGAGGGATGCCTATATGATGCATGCTCAAACATATGCTTCATTTCATCAAATATTTTGGTTTCCAAAACTGCATGTATAATGATGTATGAAATGCTATATTATGCTTCACACGCATGACAATATGTTGATATATGATGTTCACGAGAATAACCAAAAAGTCAGAATCAGCAAATCATAGTTCTCATGGACTATGACACCAAAATTTTGAACAGAATGTGTGTAACAGCCCGTGTTAACCCGAATTGTTAACATACTATCGTATTAAGCCATGCTTAATTAAAATGCGGAATAAATTTTTCTTTAATTCAATTATGAAGTCATTAACCTTAGCCAAGTTGATTACTTAATCAATTTCATAACAAAATTCATGTATGTAAATTGCAAGGCAACTAACTGAAATACCTCACATATAAATATAAAGTGAGTATCTAAGTCACAGGACTATAACACATAGCCTGGACCAAAATCCTGATACATTAATGCAACTATAACATAAACAAGACATACTCAAGTCTATGTGGCATGGACAAACCCCATGTTCACCAAATAAGGTACAATGCCCAACAACAGTCTCAGCAGACAATATCATAATAATAAACTCAAAGCCGAAACGGTAAACAGGATCCAGCATCCAATCAAAACAGCATATCAGCATAAGCAGCATAAACATGCATCAACTAAGCTCTGGCCTCCTGCCACTAGGAGTCTCAACCCCTGGGTTCCCTGAACCTGAAATAAGCGTCCCCAAACGTGGGGTGAGATCTCTAAAAAGAAATCTCAGTAAGACAAGGGGTCCTCAAGGATCTTCCACCCCAAGCTCACTTACATGTGCAATATAAGTTCTAAAAGCAGTAATCTCCAGTATAAGTTCCAAAAGTATGCAGTGCAACAGATATTCATGACATGTGTGTTATCACTATTCTACTGGCTAGAGAAAATGCGGGAATACGTCTATTACCCATATAGTAGCACAAGGAACATCGCTTGCACCTCACCCACAGCCTCACCATGTCGTATGCGTCACATACTCAGGCTTACCGTATAGGTGGACACCACATGCATATCATAAAGGCACATTACATATAACAGCTCAACAGCATTTCCAAAACATCAAAAGCATGTAACACAACATGCATAAACCACATCCCCATGGGACATGGTGGAACCACAACATGGCTAAACCGAGGACACGAAAGCTTACCTTGCAATCAATCAATCCAAGCCAAGAGACCAACCACTCTCAAAGTCCAAACATAGCAGTATCACAATCTGTTATGGACCAATAATATATCATTAACCAAAGCTCATACACATACGCATAAAGACTACGTTTATCCTTTTACGTTTTACGTCTTAAGGCTTCCCACCAAGCCATAAGCCCTTAACCCCTTAGGTTCTGACTTAGATAATTAATTCTAGAAGTGACACTTCATCAACTAGGGTCCCTAAACCCATAGATCAGTTCTGCATGAACAGTACCTCACTGTTCACGAAACCCCAGAATATCCGGATATCTCACTGGAAATATCAGGATATCCCATATCAGGATATCTCACTCGAGATATCAGGATATCCAATATCCAGATATCTCACTCGAAATATCAGGATATCTCACTCGAAATATCAGGATATCCCATATCAGGATATCGCACTCGAAATATCAGGATATCCAATATCAGGATATCGCACTCGAAATATCAGGATATCCAATATCCGGATATCTCCCTCGAAATTTCAGGATATCCAATATCCGGATATCTCACTCGAAATATCAGGATATCCCATATCAGGATATCGCACTCGAATATCAGGATATCCAATATCCGAATATCTGCCTCGAATATCAGGATATCCAATATCCGGATATCTCCCTCGAAATATCAGGATATCCAATATCCGGATATCTCACTCGAAATATCTGGATATTTCGTGACAGAATGCAGTTTCTGCATTTCGCGAAGATATCCTTCCAAGGTTCCGTTTTTATCACTTCCAAACGTTAAAGCATGCATTTTTATACTCTTTTACGTCCATATACCAGTTGGTTACTTGTTTAACTCATTAAACATGCCAAGACATCTCTTTTAAGCAATAAAAATCAAGAACAAGGTGGTAAAACTTACCCAAAGCTTAAACTCAGCAAGAAGGGTGCTCTTGGAGCTCACACAACAGCTCCAAGGTACTGACTTCGATGAATATACGAAAATGGCACCAAGGTTGGTCTTTTACTACATCAAGATGAATACTTGAAGCTTTAACAACCAAGTTAAAAGCTCCAACAACTCCAAGTAAGGGAACTCAGCTCCCACCTCACACAAGTAGTAGCTGGACACTCAGCAATGCTACCTCTCACCCTCACAAGGATGCTCACAAGTTTATAGACGGAGAATGAGAGAAGGATCAATGAAGAAATAAGCAAGAGAGACCACTTGGCTCACCAAAATGCGAGGGATCTACAATGGAATAGTGCCAACACTCCCTGGCTAGCCACCTTCACATAGGAGAGAAGGGATTCTAGAGTTTTGTGCCCTTAGTGTAAGTATAAATAGCCATATGGCCACTTAACGCGCAGTATTAGCATTAATAGCTACGCAAAAGATTTTAATCCCAAACTTTGGAATCTGAACCTACTCAATTTTACAAGAATTATCATATTTTTATTTTATTTTTCGGAGCACCTTTCCGGTATGCGCTTTTCCATAGCCAGTATCAGTTCTGGCACCAGTTCTCATTATTTTGACTTGAAACTTGTTTTACATGTCCTACTTATTATTCTAGTAATTATCATGCAATTATTGTAATTTTTCGGGATACTTCACCGGTACGCATTTATACAGGGTAGCAGAACCGGTATCTGCGCTTTTCGCCCGAAAAGCGACTTTCAGCATTATTACCCACTTACTATAACTATTAGAGCCTCATAATAATTATTAGGGTCAATTATGAAATTATTTCCTAATTCTCACAATTAATTAATTAATCACCTTAATTAGCGGTGCGAGTTCTTACATTCTCCTCACTTTTTTAAGTATTTTGTCCTCAAAATCATAAACATACCTGTCTCGAAATTCGGGATACTGCCGGAGAAGCTCGTCCTCTCGCTCCCATGTATACTCCTCAGGACTACGTCCTGTCCACTGCACTTTGACCATCGGAATAGTCTTGCACCTTAGTTGTTTCTCGCCACGATCGAGAATATGGAGTGGTCCGACGGGAGTCTTTAGGTTCTCCCCAACCTCCACATCATCTGGTTGCACCACGTGCGAAGGATCCGCTATGTATTTCCGAAGCTGAGACATGTTAAACACGTCGTGGATGTTGGCTAAGTTCGAAGGCAAGGCAAGTCGATAGGCAACAGGTCCTACTCTACGAAGGATCTGGTATGGCCCAATAAATCGCAGGCTCAGCTTCCTCACTCCGAGTGCTCGTCCAACACCGGTGACAGGTGCAAGTCTCACAAACACGTGCTCACCCTCACTGAACTCCAGGGGACGATGCTTGACATCATAATAACTCTTCTGGCAATTCTGCGCCTGCTTCAACTTTTCCCTAATCATCTGGATCTGCTGAGTAGTATCTTGGACAAAGACCAAGCCAAAAAGCTCTTTGTCTCCAACCTCAGACCAGCAAGTAGGAGTCCGACACCTCCTACCATACAGTGCTTCGTAGGGTGCCATGCCCAGGCTAGCATGAAAACTGTTGTTGTACGAAAATTCCACCAACGGAAGGTACCTATCCCATGCTGAACCCTGCTCCAACGTGCAAGCCCTCAACATGTCCTTCAATGTCTGGATGGTCCGCTCAGTCTGAGGGTGATAGGCGGTACTCAATCTCAATTGCGTACCGAAAGATCCCTACAGCGCCTCCCAGAACCAAGATGTGAACTTCGGGTCCCTATCACTGATGATACTCTTGGGCACCCCGTGAAGCCTCACAATCTCGCGGACATATAGCTTGGCCAACTACTCTATAGTGAAGCTCACCTTCACTGGAAGAAAATAGGCAAACTTCGTCAGCCTGTCCACAATGACCCAGATAGAGTCAAGACTAGCCTGAGTCTTAGGCAAAACCCACCACGAAGTTCATGGAATACTTTCCCACTTCCACTACGGTACCTCAAGAAGTCGAAACTTACCAACGGCTCCTGGAGTTCAATCTTCACCCTCTGGCATAACGACAATGGACACGCATCAACAATGTTATTCCTCATCCCAAGACACACCGTCCAGGTTCTTCTCCATAAGCTCATTCTCAAATCTCAATGTCTCGATCTCGAAAAGTGCACCCCCAAACATAGAGGTCGCCGACAAAACTCGAAGTTCATAATGACATCAAGATATCATCCAATTCTCTGGGATCACCAGTCACTCCCTCAATAGAGGTGACCCACCCCACAAACTCTAATTCACACAACACTCGAGTGAGTTTGGTCCTATTCCATGACTCTAACCTCAACAAGGCTTACACTTTAAAATAATATTCTCAAAATAAATTCATATTCATTTCACAGTATGAAATTTAATCATGTTCATTTCACAGTACTAAATCATAATCGTGTTCATTTAACCAGCACAGGTTAGTTAACATATTCATTAACATAGCTGCGTACCTTAGTTCACGTACACCTGCAAAATCTTCAATCCCAATAACATAATGAACCAAGAATTCTATGTAATGATAAATGTAACGATATACCTCAATCTCCATGGTATCTGCAAAATCGAGAGTCAGTCAAAAGTGAAATAACATTGATATATTACCACTGTTTATCGTACTCATTTCATGCTTAACACTATCCCTGGTGTTAATATGCCAACTACTCATGACACAAACCAATAATCAACATAAAATCCTAGAGTCATGGAGACCACTCAACTCACAAGCTACTTGTACATGCACAGCCTCGCATATACAAGGACACGTGTGGCCTTTGCCACAAGTTCCCAGTGTTACACACTCAGTTTCCCTAGAGAGAGTTTCTCATTCTCAACAGAGCACCATCACGATTTAGTAATGGCGTAAGGCATATTACCTTAAATCAAAATGACCGGTGCTTCCCATAGAGACACGCTCGGTCGGATGAAATCTTTCGTCGAAAGACTCCAACAAACGCTATTCAACTCAACCAACTCTGGCGGAACATCCGGTATGGAGCTAATGCAATAGTCCCCACACCAGGAAACCATTCAATGGAGAACTCTATCTCCCTCTACGGTGGAAACTCAGGAATCTCCTCAGGAAACACTTCGAGGAACTCCCTCACCACAGGAATGCCAGTGAGATCCTCCGGTGTCCCACCCACCAAACCTTCCAACATCACATAGCCAAATGCCCCTGCTCTCAAGGTCCTCCTAGCCTGCAGGACTGAAATGAACGGCAAGGAACTGGCTGTGGACCCACTCGGAGACGTCACCGCTCGCTAGGCACCACAATCAATCAATCATCTAACGACTATTGGACAGTCCATCCACGCCAAGGATGATTTCCAACTTTTCCATTGGTAATCTCACTCGATCTACCGAGAACTCACGACCATCCCACTGAAACACGACATCTCGATGTACAGTGGTAGTATCACACTTTCCTCCGGTGGCGGTAGTCAACCGCGACAGTGGAGAAAGCACAAACATGGGCAACTCACGCCCCACAACAATCAGGGTTACAATACAGAATGTGTATCCCCAGAACTAGACAAAACATCAACAACAATTCCCCAATGGAAACAGTACCTATGACAAAGTTCGGAGCTCTATCCGACTGCTGGTGATCCAGTGCATAAACACGGCCAGCCTCTGATGGTGCAGTAAATAATTGAATAGGAGTCGTCTGAACTACTGCAACCCTTGCCATAGACGACGGACACTCTCTCACATAGTGGCCCTCCTGGCCACACTGGAAACAGATAGTCTGGCCGGTAACACCCGGCCTCAGATGAAACTTCCCATATCCCATGCATCTGGGAGTAGAAGGTCTCGCTGTACTCTCAGGAAACATTCGTAACGGAACTTCCCGAATCGCTACAGCTCTCATTGTCGACGGCGGATAATCTCTAGAGTAGTGGCCCTCCTGGCCACACCGAAAGCAGATCAGCTTCCCGGTAGCACAACGTCCTGCATGCTCCTTTCTGCACCCTACACACTACGGGATAATCAACGGCCTGGTAACGTTGTCTACCAGGGAAAAAGACTTCTTGAATTTGTTGCACAGTTGCTTGACTTGAAGCTGCTTCCCTTTACCTCTGCCCCCAAACTTTCTGTCCCTCCAGGAGATGGGACTACTCTTTCTCTTAGCCTCAGATTTTTTAATTTTCTTTACCTCGTGGTTTAAACAAATTTTCTCGAAGTCCTTAGACGTTGATCCAGCTATCTTTTCTAAGGGACATACTGAAACACTGTGTATCCCTGCAGCTCGCTTCGCTTTGGAAACGCACCTTTTGATAAGATGGCCTGGCTAGCCACAACTGAAACAAACTCTTTGTCCTTGCCCGCAAGTACCCTTATGAGTCTCTCCACACGGGATGCACTCAAGCAATGAGGATACATTCCCAACTAGCATCCCTCTAAATCCACTCCCACACCGGTGTGAGGATGGAGGTGGTGGTAGCGGAGAATTTTGGCCGTCATGACAACCAATTCTCGTCTCCTCCAATACGACCCGAAGCATGGTCATATACGCCAGTCGATTCCTTCCAAAACATCCTCTATGGCTTTCCGGTTCGCCTCTCGAATGGCGTCCATCATCGCCAGGTTGGCCAATCTAGTGGCCTCCTGATCGGCTATCCTAGCCGCCTGCATCTCAGCCAATGCAGTCAGGACTGGGTCGGGTTGACCCTCAGTGCTCTCGCGGTTCCTCCTAGGTTCTACCATGACTCTGCACAAGTTACACAAAATATGAGTTGATCAGGCCCACGCAATGTGATAACATATGCATCACCCTAATAAAACCTAACAGAGAGAACACACGAGACAGACACACTACCCAAGTTATTGCATTACATACAGGCTTTTCCCTAGAAAGTGCTCTGATACCATAAAATGTAACAGCCCGTGTTAACCCGGATTGTTAACATACCATCGTATTAAGCCATGCTTAATGAAAATGCGGAATAACTTTTTCTTTAATTCAATTATGAAGTCATTAACCTTAGCCAAGTTGATTACTTAATCAATTTCATAACAAAATACCTCTATTTAAATTGCAAGACAACTAACTGAAATACCTCACATAAAAATATAAAGTGAGTATCTAAGTCGCATCACAGGACTACAAGACATAGCCTGGACCAAAATCTGAATACATTAATACAAATATAACCTAAACAAGACATACTCAAGTCTATGTGGCATGGACAAACCCCATGCTCACCAAATATGTCTTAAGGCTTCCCACCAAGCCATAAGCCCTTAACCCCTTAGGTTCTGACTTAGATAATTAATTCCAGAAGTTCCACTTCATCAACTAGGGTCCCTAAACCCATAGATCAATTCTGCATGAACAGTACCTCACTGTTCACGAAACCCCAAAATATCCGAATATCACACTGGAAATATCAGGATATCTCACTCGAAATATCAGGATATCCAATATCCAGATATCTCACTCAAGATATCAAGATATCCAATATCCGGATATCTCACTCGAAATATCAGGATATCCCATATCAGGATATCGCACTCAAAATATCAGGATATCCAATATCAGGATATCGCAATCGAAATATCAGGATATCCAATATCCGGATATCTCCCTCGAAATATCAGGATATCCAATATCCGGATATCTCACTCGAAATATCAGGATATCCCATATCAGGATATCACACTCGAAATATCAGGATATCCAATATCCGTATATCTCCCTCGAAATATCAGGATATCCAATATCCGGATATCTCCCTCGAAATATCAGGATATCCAATGTCCGGATATTTCACTCGAAATATCAGGATATCCAATGTCCGGATATTTCACTCGAAATATCAGGATATCCAATGTCCGGATATTTCACTCCAAATATCAGGATATCCAATATCCGGATATCTCACTCGAAATATCCGGATATCTCGCGACAGAATGCAGTTTCTGCATTTCGCGAAGATATCCTTCCAAGGTTCCATTTTTATCACTTCCAAACGTTAAAGCATGCATTTTTATACTCTTTTACATCCACATACCAGTTGGTTACTTGTTTAACTCATTAAACATGCCAAGACATCTCTTTTAAGCATTAAAACTCAAGAACAAGGTGGTACAACTTACCCAAAGCTTAAACTCAGCAAGAAGGGTGCTCTTGGAGCTCACACAATAGCTCCAAGGTACTGACTTCGATGGAGATACGAAAATGGCACCAAGGTTGGTCTTTTACTACATCAAGATGAATACTTGAAGCTTTAACAACCAAGTTAAAAGCTCCAACTACTCCAAGTAAGGGAACTCAGCTCCCAACTCACACAAGTAGTAGCTGGACACTCAGCAATGCTACCTTTCACCCTCACAAGGATGCTCACAAGTGTATAGAAGTAGAAGGAGAGAAGGATCAATGAAGAAATAAGCAAGAGAGACCACTTGGCTCACCAAAATGGGAGGGATCAGCAATGGAACAGTGCCAACACTCCCTGACAAGCCACCTTCACGTAGGAGAGAAACGATTCTAGGGTTTTGTGCCCTTAGTGTGAGTATAAATAGCGACATGGCCACTTAACGCGCAGTATTAGAATTAATAGCTACGAAAAAGATTTTAATCCCAAACTTTTCTATCTGAACCTACTCAATTTTAAAAGAATTATCATATTTTTATTTTATTTTTCGGAGCATCTTTCTGGTACGCGCTTTTCCATAGCCAGTATCAGTTCTGGCATCAGTTCTCATTATTTTGACTTGAAACTTGTTTTACAAGTCCTACTTATTATTCTAGTAATTATCATGCACTTATTGTAATTTTCCGGGATATTTCACCGGTACGCATTTATATCGGGTAGCAGAACCGGTATCTGCGTTTTTCGCCCGAAAAGTGACTTTCAACATTATTACCCACTTACTATAACTATTAGAGCCTCATAATAATTATTAGGGTCAATTATGAAATTATTTCCTAATTCTCACAATTAATTAATTAATTACCTTAATTAGCGGTGCGGGTTCTTACAATGTGTCTCCAAAACAGAATTCCATCAAGTTACCTTCAAGGTCAGATTACACATGCTTTCAAATAGAATTTTATGGAGACATGTGAGCAACAAATCAAAAATCCATGACCTAAATTAATAGTCACAAAAGGTTAATCCACCAAACACATACCTTTAAATTTATAACCAATAACACCAAATCAGCCCACTCTTCTGGAGGCTTGCGAACCTAAACAATAAGGTACCAAATCAGAATTTAATTTTATATTATCCTATACGTCACATGAAATTTCCATTTCTCCTAATCCTTGGTTTTCAATCGGATTTCCATGCTTCAAATACTAATTAATTTTCTGACTTAAGTTTAATTTTACAAAGTGTTAACAAGTGACAAAACCAAATTTTCCTTGGTATACATGTTCTGTTTTGAGGCCATCAACAAGGTGCTTCCATTTTCGTTTAACATAACATCACCCACATGAGTTAGGAAAGCACTAATTAGGCTTTAATCTTGTTGTCCATATAGTTTTTAACACATGCAAAGCTAGGTAATTTGCTAGTCCGAAGGAACCGTCCCAAAATCCATGAAGAGCTATATTCCAAGCTCAAAAATCGATTTGTGCTTGCATGCACCAAGAAGTCATGTTGTTCTCCAACTAGGCAGAAACGAGGGAAGGAGAATGACAAACCTATGTCCTCCTAGACTACAAGTAAAGGCCGAAACAGTGAGAGTGAAAGGGACTTGATTTACGCTTTGTTACCTTCTTGTATGTACCCAAGGCTCACCAATCGGTTAGGGGAAAACAGTCACCAAGTGATGCAAAAGTTTCCTTACACTCCTCCTACCCAAGAAGTTGAGTTTCAAGATGCATGCAAGGGAAATAACTCAATCAAAACCGAATCAGATATAGAGGAACAAGAAGATAATGAAGGCACATTACCTCCTTGAACTAGTAGTTCGGTCGAACTATGGAGGAGGAAAAGAATTATGAGCTTAGGTTCTTAAGTTCTTCTCTTAGAGACTTGCAACTTGAGAAGGAGATGAGGAGGAAAGGAAAATGCAAGCTTGTTGCTTGATGTTCGGTCGAGCAAGGGGAAGAAGAAAGGGATGTGAGCTTTGGTGTTTGGGTGTTCTTCTTTGGAAGCTTGCGGCTTGGAGAGGGGAATGAGAGGGAGAGAACAAGGTTGATTGGATTCTGAACACAAGGGAACAACCAAATCAGATTGGTTTTCTCTACTTACTAGGCTCACAATGAGATGAGAGATAAGGATGGACATGTGTTTACTACTTGGCCAATCAAGAGCAAGGATGCATATTTCTTTTGGATGTTCGGCCGAGCAAGGGGAAGAAGAAAGGGATGTGAGCTTTGGTGTTTGGGTGTTCTTCTTTGGAAGCTTGCGGCTTGGAGAGGGGAATGAGAGGGAGAGAACAAGGTTGATTGGATTCTGAACACAAGGGAACAACCAAATCAGATTGGTTTTCTCTACTTACTAGGCTCACAATGAGATGAGAGATAAGGATGGACATGTGTTTACTACTTGGCCAATCAAGAGCAAGGATGCATATTTCTTTTGGATGGCTTAAGGGATTAGCTAAAGGATAAACTTAAGGGATTGTGGGCTGATTAATCCTTTCTTAAGGACTTGGGCCGTCGCCCATTACGGAGATTAGGACCCAATTTAACCTCCTAATGGACACTATCTCATGTAATCTACTATGTAATAACTAAAGTTTTTTTTTGTATGTTGTAATTAAAATTAATCCTATCCTTTTATACTAGTGTTTCGAATTCATTAAATATATATATACTCATCCATAATTGCATTTAAAATAAACTTCCTAATTTATGCGGGATGTTACTCTCTCCCCACCAAAATAGAATTTTGTCCGCAAAATTAGACTTACGTACTCAATTAAAGAGTTCCGGGTAGCGATTCCGAATATCGTCTTCACGCTCCCAAGTGGCTTCATAAGCAGTCTTATTGTTCCATAGCACTTTCACCAATGGTATCTCCTTCGAACGAAGTTGCTTGACTGACCCTTCAAGAATTCGGAATAGTTGAACAGGGTACGTCATATTTTTCTCTAATTCCACTTCTTCTAGTTGTAGCACATGGGATGGATCAGAGATATATCTTCTCAAATGCGACACGTGGAAGACGTTATGAATTCCCGACAAATTAGGCGGTAACGCCAATCGATAGGCTGATTCTCCAATCTTGTCCAAGATGAGGTATGGTCCCATGTATCGCGGACTCAACTTCTTCGTTCCCATTCTCTTGCCAAGTCCAGATGTGGGCGTGATCCTCAGAAACACATGGTCTCCCACCTCAAAAGATAGAGGTTTATGACAATTGTCATAGTAACTTTTCTACCTAGCCTGGGCCCTTTGCATATTTTCCTTGATCCTCTGTACTTGCTCTGAAGTCTCTTGAATCATGTCGGGTCCCAAAATACTACCCAACATAAAGGAGATTTGCATTTCCTCCCGTACAAAGCTTCATATGGTGCCATTCTGATGCTGGAGTGAAAATTATTATTGTAAGCAAACTCCACCAAAGGAAGGTACTTATCCTAACTGCCTCCTTGTTCTATTATACAGGCTCGCAACATATCCTCCAGAACCTGAATAGTACGTTCAGTTTGACCATCGATTTGCGGATGATAAGCAGTACTCAACCTCAAATGGGTTCCGAGAGCTCGTTGGAAAGACTCCCAAAACTTAGAGGTGAACTTAGGATCACGGTCACTGATGACACTGGTGGAAACTCCGTGCAACTTCACAATTTCTCGAAGATAGATTTGAGCAAGCTTCTCTGTATTATATGTTGTTCGGACACTCAAGAAATGGATTGATTTTGTAAGCCGATCCACAATTACCCATATGGCATCAAATCCTTAACGAGTCCCGGGAAGTCCGACTACAAAGTCCACTCAAAAGGCATTCCCTTCCGAGTGAGACGTGTGAGAGGCTGTACTATTTGAGAGAAGTTCTGGATGAATCTACGATAATAACTTGCAAGTCCCAAGAAACTTCTCACTTCAGTGACGGTCTTAGGTCGCTCCCAATTCATCACTGCTTCCATTTTGCTGGGATCCACAGCAATACCTTCGGCTGAAATCATATGACCTAAGAACTGGACTTCATTTAACCAGAACTCACACTTCGACCACTTGGCATACAATTGTTTCTCTTTAAGGATTTGTAAGACAATTCTCAAATGTTTAGCACGCATTCTTCATTGGTAGAATAAATCAGTATATCATCAATAAATACAATGACAAACTGATCCAAAAATAGGCGAAAGATACGGTTCATATAATCCATGAATACTTCCAGAGCATTAGTAAGTCCAAACGGAATCACCTGATATTCATAGTGACCATATCGAGTCCTGAATGCCGTCTTCAGAATGTCCTCCGGTTTAACCCGGATTTGATGATATCCCAATCGTAAATCTATTTTAGAAAACACCCTAGCACCTCTCAACTGGTCCATCAGATCATCAATTCTGGGAAGCAGATGATCAAGATTTCAGGTTAAAACAGTGAATTGTTAGCCCTAAGGAAAAGATAAATTGAAATAGAGTCAAGTGCGAACGTGTATTAATAGATGGGAACTATAGTTGTAATTGATTACCAAAAAGTGAATAGCTTGGTTTTGGCTGGTAAAGTAGATTGAGAAATGTTGTATGTGATCGCATATGCCACTTATGGTGGAAAGTGTGTGGAAAATGCACAATGTGGATGGTGTTTTGATTAAGTACTAATGAGGTATGGACGAGTGTTTGTGGTAACTTTAAATATTCCGAGAGACTGATGTACCAACTGGTGGTGAGTTGTAGAACTAGTGGCAATGATGGAGTTAATTTTAAGTGGCTTGATAATTAAGTGTCAAGGATTCCTAGTGAATACGACTTGTATATGAGAGATATGGCATTTTGAATAGTCCATCAGTTAATAGTGAAGTGGGTCGGAAATTGATTTGTTCCAAGTGTTAAGTGGAAGTGAGTAAAGCTGTAAAGTAATAGTATTTTGAGTTTGACATCTAGGATTAAATGATTATGATTACGAGAAAGTGGTATAAATGAGTGGAACATAAGGTTAAGTGGTAATATCGAAGTGGAATGAAAGTTGAAAATAGTTAGTGGGTGAAAATATTAAGCATGAGTCTGATATGCTCCCAGCATATATACTTTTATAGATCAAAACAGCAGGAAATCAGATCTAAAACTGTATATAAAAGTGTATATGTGGTGAAATTATTGAATAAAATTGTCAGACACTCTCTCACTCAAATTCTTCATGTTTACAGGAGGAAAATAACAAATACAGGAGTAAGGAGAAGAATCAAGACAGAAGCCCCACGCCCCAAGCGTAGGAATCCACGCTTGAAGCGTGGGAGGAGACTTCAGAACAGTGAGTCCACGCTGCAAGCGTGGAACTCCACGCTTGGAGCGTGGAGAAAGCAAAAATGGCAGAAGCTCCACGCTTGGAGCGTGGATCCTGCGCTCCAAGCGTGGGATTGAGAGAGACAGCTGTCAGTTGCGAGGAAAAGAGGATTTTCAGGTTATAAAAAGGGCATAAGGCAACCCTAGGAGACACATCTGATATCCTACACAACTGAGATCATTCGGAGGCGGAAGTTCTGAGAGAGATCTCTTCTTCTACCTTTCTGTAGTTCTTTTAGTTTTTGTTTTTCAATTGAATTTTGGATTCTAGCCATGATAATGGTTGGCTAGAACCTCTTTTGCTGTAGTTAGGGTCACGAACCCTTGTGAACCCCTGATACAATGGATTGAGTTTTTATTGATATATTTATCTTTTGAATTTCGTTCTATTCTGATCGTATTGTTATTGTTATTATTAGATCCGATCAATCTAGTAAGTAATAATAAATCTGAGGATTAGGGCCAACAAGAGGGATCTGAGGTCTTTAATCCAGAAAGGGAATAGAACGACGGTATGAACATGATCTAGGGATAGACATGATTCATATTGTAGATGTTTTAATTATCGACCTTTATGCTTGATCTCATATAGGGCACCTCAAGGAATTAGGGTTCTATATGAGATTAAAGGGTTAATTCCTCAAGGGATTGAGAATTAACTATTGATACCTTTATCTGATAATTATCTAATTTCTAGATTTATATATTTATATTTAACTTAATATAGAGTAAATGGTGGGGATCATCGGTGAGTGTTCTCTAACTGCAGCGTTTTCTCAATTATTTTTACATCTTTTATAATTCAATCTTTCTTCATCTCTTTCTTCAGAAAACCCTAAAAACACGCAATTTACTTTTTAATTTACTTTTTGTTTTTAAACCAACAACAATTGCTACCTCTTTTGATCCGTTCAACTTAAGGGGACTGGTTATTGTAGTACTTGGTCTACAATCCCTGTGGAGACGATACTTACTTATCACTTTTATTACTTGGAACGATCGGTATACTTGCCGAGATCGCAACAAGTTTTTGGCGCCGTTGCCGGGGAGTGTTTTTCTTAAATCAATTAATCTTGATTTTAAAGATTAAATTGTTGTTATTTTATTTTAATTTATTTTTGTTTTGAATCTGTGCTACTAATCTTTTCTCTGAAGTTGTATGCAAAGCAGTGCTTTTCTCAGGAGAAGCGAACGAATTGCTCAAAAAGAGAAGGAAAGAAAAAAAGGGCACAGACAACTCCCATTCCAGTAGCTGAAACCCTAGAGATGGCGGCTCCTAATCAGAATGCTGATCCTAGGATGAACACCATCCTCACGCCTGTCTTCAACAGGCCCAATGCTGGAATTGTTCCACCAGAACTTGGGAACAATCAATGGGAACTCAAGTCCAACATCATTCAGTTGGCCGAAAGAGAAAAGTATGGAGGAGAGGACAATGAAGATCCTCACAGATTCATTGACAGATTTTTACGAATCTGTGACTCTACAAAGCCTCCACATGTTTCTGATGATGCAATCCGATTAAGACTTTTTCCTTTTTCTGTTAAGGGAAAAGCTCTTGATTGGATGGAAAGACAACCTGCAGATAGCATCATTTCTTGGGATAATTTATCTGAAAAATTCTTTGCAGAGTTCTTCCCCATGGAGAAATACAACAACATGGTGAATGATATCACCTCCTTCAAACAACAATTTGGAGAGACCATCTGCGCTTCTTGGAATAGATTCAAGGCCCTCATGAGAAAGGTTCCTCATTATAACCTATCTCAAGGGGACCAAGTGAGAATCTTCTTCAATGGTTGTCTACCAGAAACAAAATTGGTGATTAATACTGCAGCAGGCGGTTCTTTGGGTGACAAACTGGCTTCTGAGTCATATCATCTTATTGACAAGTTAGCTAAGAACGAGAATGAAACATCTATAAGGACCGGAAAAAGGGAAGCAGTGCCACTCAATGATAATAGTGCAATGCTGGCGGAACAGAAGTTGTTGTCCCAACAAATGTCCAATCTGCATGCGAAGTTTGAAAGGATGCAACTTTCCAAAGTTCAAGCAAGTGCAGTTATCCTTGATTGTGAGTATTGTCATGAAGATCATGATACCAATACTTGTCCTACATTGATGTCCTCAGATTCTACTCAGCAATTTCAGGTAAACGGTATTTGGTATGATCAGCGCCCTAATCAAAATTTTTCAAGAAATCAAAATAATGCTGCTGGTGGTAATAATTACCAGAGAAAAAATTATCAAGGTACTGGTTTAGATATGACATCAGACAATTATCTAAAACCACCACCTATTCCAAAAAAAGAGCCTTCTGACCTGGAGCGTTTAGTCGGATCATTAGCACAAAGTACCAACGCTCTCATGGAGGAAAGTAAGGCTAATCAAAGAAGTACCAACGCTTTCATTGAGGAAAGTAAGGCTAATCAAAGAAGTACCAATGCTTTCATTGAGGAGAGCAGAGCTGATTCCAGAAATACAAAAGCTTCAATCAAGAACCTGGAATATCAGATTGGTCAACTAGCCCAACAATTATCTGATAGAGCTCCAGGTACCTTTCCTGGTAACACTACCACTAACCCCAAGGAAGATTGTTTGGTAGTTACAACTAGAAGTGGGAAAGTGGTATCATCACCACCAAAACCTATTGAGAAGGAAAAGAAGATTGAACAAGAGGAGAAACCTGAAAAAGAAAAAGAAGAATCTCCTGAGGTATTGAAACCAACTGATGATGAGAAGGAGACAGCTACTCTTCCAAAAGAAAAATTTGAACTCAGTGAAGAGTATCTGCTGAAAATGGCACCTTATCCTGGAAGGTTGAAGCCAGAATTAAAAGCCAAGAGTTATGACAGATTTCTTGATCTTTTCAAGAAATTACATGTGAACATTCCGTTCGCTGAAGCATTGGCTAATATGCCAAACTACGCCAAATTCATGAAAGACCTCCTTTCCAGGAAGCAAAAGCTACAGGAATGCCAAACAGTTGCACTTAATGAGAAGTGCAGTGCTATTATTACTAGGAAGTTTCCTCCCAAACTTCGTGATCCTGGAAGCTTTAATATTGAAATTGAAATAGGAGACACAAAGATTGGCAAAGCTTTGTGTGATTTAGGGGCAAGTATTAATCTGATGCCCTTATCTGTTTGTAAAGCCTTAGGGATCACTGAATTGAAGCCTACTATGGTTTCTCTTCAGCTGGCTGATAGATCCTTGAGGAAACCAAGTGGAATAGTCGAAGATGTTCTGGTAAAAATTGACAAGTTCATCTTTCCGGCTGATTTCATTGTGCTTGATATGGAGGTTGAGAATGAAATGCCTCTCATATTGGGTAGACCTTTCCTGGCCACAGCTCGTGCAATGATTGATGTAGAACAGGGAAAGCTGGTGCTGAGGATGAATGAAGACACAATCACTGTCAATGTCTTTGATGCAATAAAAAGACCAGATGATGATAGTGATTGTTTTGAAATTAATGTCTTAGAGGAAGTGATGCATGAAGATGAAACTCCCTTGCAAGAATTTACTGTTGAATTGCAAGAAAGAGATCATATCCCTTTTGAGGAAGACATTAAAGTTGCTAATGAATTGCTTGAACAGAAGACTTCTGACAAGGAAATAGGTGCTCCTAAAATTGATCTTAAGGAGCTACCTCCAGCCCTAAAGTATATGTTCCTGGGTGACAATGAAACATATCCAGTGATCATAAATAACAGTTTATCTGCTGATGATGAGAAGAAATTGAAAGAAGTTCTTTTAAAGCATAAGACTGCTTTAGGATGGTCCATGGCTGATCTTAAAGGTATAAGCCCTTCCTTCTGTACGCATAAAATTCTCATGGAGAATGATATCAAACCTGTAAGGCAGCCTCAAAGGAGATTGAACCCCATGATGAAAGAAGTGGTGAGAAAAGAAGTAGTTAAACTTCTTGATGCTGGAATGATTTATTCAATATCAGATACTGCATGGGTGAGTCCTGTACAAACTGTACCAAAGAAAGGAGGTGTTACTGTGGTAAAGAACGATAAGGATGAATTAATCTCTACCAGGACAATTACTGGATGGAGAATGTGTGTTGACTACAGACGGCTTAATGAAGCAACTAGGAAGGATCATTTTCCTCTCCCTTTTGTGGATCAAATGCTGGAAAGGTTAGCAGGTCATTCATATTATTGTTTCCTTGATGGGTACAGTGGTTATAATCAAATTGCAGTGACTCCAGAAGATCAAGAAAAGACAGCATTCACTTGTCCTTTTGGCGTTTTTGCCTATAGGAGAATGCCGTTTGGATTGTGCAATGCACCTGCTACTTTTCAAAGGTGCATGTTATCAATCTTCTCAGATATGGTAGAAAAGTTCTTAGAAGTATTCATGGATGACTTTTCGGTATTTGGCTCTTGCTTTGATGATTGCTTAGGCAATTTATCTAAAGTACTGAAAAGATGTCAAGAGACAAATCTGGTCCTTAACTGGGAAAAATGTCATTTCATGGTCCAAGAAGGCATTGTGCTTGG